>LOJH01003615.1:13589-31862 GCA_001685095.1 Ellobius talpinus | reverse complement strand
TGGTTGCTGGGAATTGAACTCAGGACCTTTGGAAGAGCATCCAGTGCTCTTAACTGCTGAGCCATCTCTCCAGCCCTCAGTTTTTTCTTTATGCTTCTTTTCTATTCCAGAGCTAAAACTTACAGAGGGAGAGAACAAAGCCGGGACGAAAGCATATGGACTCCAGTCAGCAGAGCTGGGCGTGGTGCTTTGTACAGGTGCCAGGGCTTTCCAGTCCTGTAGGGCGCTGGAGCTCAAAAGACAAGATCTTAAAAAAAATGATTATTAGTCCTTAATTATAGCCTTAGGACACGTATATGGGCATGGGCCAGTGCTGTCTTCTGACCCTGTGGGCATGGTGTGTGTGATTGACAGGTGACTAAAATGATGCTGCTTCCATATTGGGACATGTTATTTGAGCTGTGTTTGGGATTGAGTCTCAGGAAACCAGACATTTCCCAAAGAATCTAATTTACTGGCATCCTCACTTTGGCAATGACCGAGTTAGACTCTGGTGACAAGAGTAGGACTCTCCTGAGCCTGCTCTGCCAAGTCTGCACAGTGGCCTTCACTTGGATCCTGAGCATTTGATGTTGGATCAGTGGTCACATGACTTCCCAGGACTGTCCAGTGTCTGCAGATCCATGATCATGCCCCATCATCCAGATCCTCTGCCCAGCAGCTCTCCTTAGAACCTCTAGTCGCCTACCCAGCTTCCAGCTCTTGTGGAAATAAAATCTTCTAGCAAGAGATACTAAGAGTAGAAACCAATGAAGACATGTCTGCTGATGTGAAATTATTCCAGGAGCCCCAGAGACTGGGAGCACAGGAGTAGGATGGGTCATGTGGGGTAAGTAAGACCTTTCCCAGGTTCAAATCTCCAGAACTAGAGACAGACTGGAGGCAGCAGGTCCTGGGCTCCCAGTTTCTGAAATGGTTTAGTGGACCGTAGGAGTCAGATGCCACATCTTATCTTTTCATGACAAGTATTGTGCTTGCTACCTCTTGGGTTCTTCGTCTAGATTTGCCCATGTGCTCAGTGACTTCCTGTAGAGTCGGTGTTTTACACCCCAGCTGAAGAAGGCAACTAACCACAAACCAAGAGAATTTTTCCATTCCCATGCAGGTTAGTAAATGTGGGCTTTCTGTGGTTACTTAAGGGGCTTCAGTTACTCAAGCAGCTGTCTCACTGAAAAGCATGTCTCAGCGTGGGGAAGAGGCATGGCCTAGGAAGACCCCAGAGTTTCCTGTGCAGCTGGTGTTGAGCTGCATTACTGAAGATTCTCTTCTCCTCATCCTCACTTGCCAGTGAATAGTTCAGAGAAGTAACAGCTACCCAACAACTAAGTGTTCATTGAGCTCTCTCTCCAGCTATTGGTAAAAAATAATTTTTAAAAGTCTGACATCCTTCTAAGTCACAGGACTTGCCATTCCCAGTGAAGAAGTCATCTTCAGGATCAAACGAGGAGAGGGGGCACAGATGAGGAAGGCTGAGTTTGCATCCAGAGGTGTCCATTACCCAGGCAGAGGTGGATTAGAGTTCTGGGGCCAGTATCAGCCTACTTTCTTGCCCAGTGGGCATGTAGGTTGATTCCTACCTTCCAATATACACTATCAGTGCCAGATGCATTATATTATAAACACAGATGTGGGGCCACTGTAAAACTTGGTCTGCGGTGGACATTAAGAACTGGCTGGCTTCTTTGTGGAGATCGGGGTGCCTAAGTTGAATAACTCAACCTCATCCTTATGGTCCATGAACACAGAAGGTTGTGTTTGCACATCTTCTCAGTCACCTTAGACAGCAGGCAGATTGGTTTATAAATAGACCTTGTTTTTCTAATTTTATTTTTCTAATAGAGCACCTCATTTTGCTTTTTATATTACTTTATCATTTTGTGGTCATGCAGTTTTGCCTTGTTCCTGTTCATTTTTTTCTTATATTCATTGATGCTCTTTTCTCTACTGGATCCTTCATTTCCCTAAATGTTCCTTTGGCTGTGCATTCCTCTGGGAATTGCTTCAAAGGACCCAGTCACACGCGGTTGTATTGTGATGCCTCCTTTGTTTCTGCAGCCATGGTGCTGACACTATCTGCCATTGTATTTAGCTGCTTGGAGGACCATTCCCACAAGGCAGCCTCCTTCCTTAGTTTACGTGTGTGTGTGTGTGTGCAAGAATGTCAAAGGCTTGTGTGGAAGTCAGAGGACAACTTACAGAAGTTGATTCTCTCCTTCCACCATTTGGTTCACATGATCAAACTCAGGTTGTCAGGCTTGGCAGCAAATACCTTTACCTGTTGAGCGTTTGATGTTGGATCAGTGGTCACATGACTTCCCAGGACTTTCCAGTGTCTACAGATCCGTGGTCATGCCCCATCATCCAGACTGCAGTCCTCTGACCAGAAGTTCAAGGTTACTCTCAGCCACATAGTTAATTTAAAACTAACCTATACTACATGAGACCTTATCTAAAAATACAGAGAAATAAAATAGTGAAAATATAAGGTCTGGATCATAGCTCAGGGGTAGAGTGGCTGTAGCATGAGTAAGACCTTGGGATTAATTCCAGCAACACAGGACAAAAAAGGGAAAATGTAACAAAAATTGTAAGCACATGAAATGGGTAAAGGATATTACTATGCATTTCTCCACAGCTAATAAAACCCTCTGTCCTGATCCCCTACTCCTCCCTTGGTTCTGTTTTAAGAGCACCCTGTCCCTTGTTTTCCCTACGTCTACATCTAAGAATCTGTATACTCTATGTAAAGTTAATCTGGTTGCCTTTCTCCAAACCCTATCTTCCCTGCAAAGGAGCTGGGTAATTTTGGTTATTCCCTAAAGCTGTCTATTTTTTGGGGTTTTTTAATCTCTCGAAAAGTGAGAGTGGGTTATAGTTGCCGTAGTTGGTATGTCCATGACATAGTTGTTTGATGCTTGCTGGGTGCTGTGAAGATGGCCTGACATACCACACAGGCTGTGGGATGTTCTCATTGTTGTCAGCAGCAGCAGCATTAATTAGTCTCTGGCTCGGATTTCTTGTATTCACTCTATGTGATTCCTTCTCCATCCTGTTACTGTGCCTATTCCTTCATCTTCTCTTCCTAGAAGGGGAATTTGGGATTGGCACTCCATCACAGGATGTTTCTGAGAAAGTTTCAGTTCAAAATGACACAGCAAGTAAAATCACAATAGGTGGCTCATGGTGCTCTATTTTACAAGAGCTGTGGCAGGGTGTTGATCCTACAGAAAGATCAGCAAAATCAGATCCCACCTTTGAGTCCTGATACCTTCCTTAATAGTAAAATACTGAGCACAGACAGCCTCTGTGAATGTAAAGAATCTGGGGAAACCACTGCTTTGGGGAACAGTTGTGTTTCTACCCAAGAAGTACTTCCAACATGTTCATTTGCAAAAGGTTTTAATCCTAACCTAGAAGCAGATAGTCAGAATCAAAGCAGCATCACCAAACCACTTAATGACACTGTTATATCGGCTCCACTCTCACACAAGGCTCTGGCAATGCTAAATGTAAGATTGCTCATAGGGAGAAAGTATACAAAGGCAATCAGTTTGGAAAAGCTAACTGTGAGCAACCACTCAAACAACTTGGAAGTCAGTCTCCAGAGAAGCCACTGTGCATACTCAGTGTGGAGAGGTCTTCAGTGGCAGCTCAGCTTTTCGTCAACACCAGGTAGCACACACGAGTGAGAGACCTGTCCGTCACAAAGGTGGGATAGCTCTCCTCAGGAAATCTGACTTGACATCCCATCAAGGAACTCGTATAAAAGAGAAGAAGGCTCACAAATGTCCTGGCTGTGGGAGATGTTTCACTCGGGTGTCCCACCTGCAGCTGCATAACCGAATTCACACTGGGAGAAGCCTCATGCGTGGCCAGACCGTGGGAGATTATTCCGCCACAAATCCCACCTGCAGGTCCATCAAACTCACACTGGAGAGAAATCTTATTAATGTCATGACTGTGGGAACTCATTTGGCAATAGAATAGAGCCCACTTGAAGATACATAATCGAATTCATACTGGTGAGAGACCTTATGTGAGTTCTGGATATGGGCAGGCCTTCAACCAGAAGTCAGTCCTCAGCACACACCAGAGAATTCACACAGGGCAGAAACCCGACAAGTGTAGTGACTGTGGGAAGCTTTCTCTGCTCAGGTCCAACTCCAGGTACGTGAAAGAATTCCCACAAGAGAGAAACCCTGTGTGTGCCCAGAATGTGGAAAGGCCTGTAGTGCCAAGTCAGGCTTCCGTACACATAAGATGACTCACACTAGGGATAGACCTTTGTATATCAAAGATGTGGGGAATCCTTTCTCCAAAAATCCATCCGAGTTGACACCGCATCATCAAACTCACACTGGGGAGAAGCCTTATGTCTGTCAGGAGTGTGGGAAATGGTTTAGTAAAACATGATACCTGAACGCACATGGTCGCATTCAGGAGGGACCTCGCACGTGTTCTGAATGTGCCAAGACCTGCTGGAAATTATATAATTTCAGCCTACACCAGAAAACTCACACAGGAGAAAAACACAATGTATGCAGTGACAGTGGAAAAGCCTTGTGTCAGAAGTCAGTACTCAGAATATATCCAAGAATTCACACTGGAGCCTTACATATGCAGTGACTGTGGCAAAGCCTTGGCTTCTAAGAGCCAACTCTGAGGTCAGTGAGTTCACACTGAGAAACCATATATATGTTGTGAATGTAGGAAGAGACATTAACATGTGATGTAACAGGGAGAGGCTGTCACAAATGAGGAAAGCCCTCTAGTAGTCAGCAGCAGCAGCAACCACATCTGAGCAGAGCTTTAGAGATGCCGGTACTGTGGGAACTGTCCCTCAGTGCATAGCAAGTATGAGGAGAATTGAAACCATCAGAGCAACCGTGCTTAGTTATTTAGCAAAGCATCCCAACTAAACGTGCATCACCAAATTTATTGCATGTAGACGCTGCATTTTCAGTTTGAAGAGCTCTTCCATCAGAGTTTTTATGCAGCAGAGAAGCCTCATACAATGGCTATAAAAGGTTCTCCACTTATGCACCACTGATTTCATATGTAAGAGAAGCCCTTTGTGTGCACTGATTGTGGGAAGGCCTCCCGTCAGAAGGCAACACTTAGCATGCATCAGAGAATTTACAAGGAAGATAAGCCTCTTCATTGCCATGACTGGGAGTTCTTGCATGATGCATCCTTACTGAGCGTGGTTTTATGTCAATCAGTCCGTACCTTATGAACCAAATGAGGTAAGACCTTCAACACCAGATCAAATTGCAATAGTCACCAAGCAACTCATACCAGGGGCAGTTCTTGGGCCAGTTCCCTGAACCCAGATGATTTTTAGGTGTTGTAGTAGGCTCACCCTCAGAATAAGGACATCTGGACTGATCCTCTTCATCGACATCCACAGAGTTGATCCCGCTGAGGTCAGAGTAGATACCCTCATTTGGAATTCCTGAACCAGAGATCTGGACCAACAAGGGCAGCTCTGCTCTCACCTTTGGGCTGTCTTGTGTTAAGAGGTGCAAAAAAAATGAAGTGGGGCTGGAGATGCTGTAAGAGAGTCAGAGTCCTTGTTCACAGAAGGCAGCCCTCAGACCCACAGGTGGCAAAATCATATGTAGAGAACAGAAAGATACCTCATAGCCAGAGGCCGGAGAGATGTCCAAGGCTCTTGAGAAGGAGCAGAGAATATGCTGTGCTCTCCTCACACTTCTCTGGAAAATGGGGTCTGAATCAGACATTTTTCCTGATTCACAAGCTGTTGACAGTTTTTTAAAAATATTCAGACTTCTTTGAGAATCCCTGCAGGAATCTCTTAGGTTTACCTAGGCTTGGGAGATAGGGCAATGTATGGGGGCATTTTATTTCTTAGACCTTGTGGGAAATGTAGTTGAGCTCCTTCCGTTTATTGGGTAGAGCTCACACTGTACAATGTTCTACAACACACAGGGCCTCGTCAGTCAAGAGTCATCAAGCCTCAACTTGTATCAACAATCAGAAGCCTGGGAGGTGCTGCAGCAGACCCTAGAGGCCGTCAAATGTGCAAGGACAAGGGTTCAGAGTAGATATTTAGGAGTGTAAAGGGTTCAGAGTGGATATTTAGGAGTGTAAAGATGAGTAGTACTCTTAGGTAAAATCTTGGAGGCAGGTGTTCAGTAATCAGCACTTACTGTGAGCTGTGGCTGGAGATGAACACAGCAAACTGTTCATGTCCTTGAGCTTCTGTCCATGCTAGGAGAGCCAGACAAATGCCAGAAAAGGGACAGAGGGGCTGTGTTGTCTGGGATTTCTTCTGTATTAAAACATTTCATCCTGCAGTGAAGCTCCTTAACACTTAGGGAAATTTGAAGGGAGGCTTATCAAGACCTGGGAAGTAAACACATGAGACTCTGGAAGTACCTGAAACTGACTGGATCTGCAATGTGCCAACCTCCCTATGCTTGGATCAGCAGTAAGAACTACTGAGTAGAAGACCAGCCAAGCTGCTTGGAAGAGACGCCCTCCAACCTGTTGAGTTACCTGCGCAGCATGCAGTAAGTGGCAGAGTTCCAGCTTTTGTGAACCAATACCCATGCTGGAGTGGGCTTTCAGGGATGTATTCACCTTTGAGACATTGCTCCTGTAAGTAACCCCAATAAACTCGTTGGTTCACCATGTTGGACTGTGGTGTATTATTACTTTGACCTGCTATCAGTGCCCTATCAGGGGACTAGGCATTTGTTCAGGCCCCAGGAAAACTCATACATGTCCTGCCAGATTCCTTCATACCAAGCAGGCTATCCATGGTATCTCCTATCAAAAGACAAGATGGAATGTTTCTGGGTGTGTGACTCTGATATGAATGTAGGTTCCCTTCCCTGGGGTTCAGGTCAATGAGGAGACAAAGCAACTGTGTGTGAGGGTAAATAGGGAAGATACCTCCTCAGTCCTGCTGCTTTATCCTATCTCCTGCACCATCCTTTCTCAGTAGAGAATGGCCTCTGTTGACCTGGAGGTCGGTCTTCTCTTTCCATCTCCCGCCTCTCACCTGCTCTTGCTATATATAAACGCCACCTCTGATGGAGGACATGTCTGTACCCGTCAATGGCTGCTATGATCTGAATTTTTGTGTGTTTTTGTTTTTCAAGACAGTGTCTTCCTATGTAGCCCTGGAACTCACTATATAGATGAGGTTGGCCATAAACTCAGAGATCCACTTGCCTTTGCCTCCTGATTAAAGGCATGTGCCACTATATCCAGCTATGATCTGATTATTTGAGTGTCCCAAAACATGTTGGATTCCTCTCCCATGTTGGTGGCACCAGGCAGAGAAAGCCTCCAGAAGATAGAGCCTTTGTGAGTTGGATTATTGCTTATGAAAGATTCCACTGAGAAGGTGCCATCTATGAGTCAAGGAGAGGAACTTTGCCAGAGTCTAATGATGCATGGTTCTGCACATCACAGGGGCAGTGTAGAGACTGTTTCATTCACCACAGTGTAAACATTAGCCCTTGGGTTTGGTGATGGTAGGCAAGAAGGATTTGGCCCAGCCAATCTAGGCATCTGAGTGTAATGGTTAGCTCTATATGCCTGTGTGACTTGGCTCAGAGGCCCAAGTAGCTGATAAAACTGTCTGGGTATGATCCTGAGAGTGTTTCCGGATGTCAGTGTTTTAATGGTAGACCAAGTAAAGAAGATCACCCTCATCAATATGGATGGACAATTGAGACCCCAACTAGAACAAAATGATGGAGGATGAGCAAATTTGCCAGGCTGGGATCCATGGGACACAACTATGCAGGAGGGAAGCAGAGACCATGTTGTTGCCCTGGGACACCTCATTCCCAGCAAGCACTGAATGTACAAACTCCCCCAGCATCTTTAGAGCCATTTATTTGTACAGATGGTTTAAAGAGAATCACAAAAGAAAATACATCTGTATTTCCAGAGCTTGAAACTAAAGCACAGAAAGATTGAAAACATCATTTCCAAAGAATGATTTTGCAGAGAAGACATCCTCTCACACTAGACAGAGAGTCCATCAGACCCAAAGCCCAGGTTGACCCTGGGAAGACCAACACCATTGGACAGAAGGGAACATATGGGAACATGCCTTCTGTGGAGGTGCACTTGTATGTGGCTGACATCATTAGATTTCAGCATGTCTCAAAGAGCTATGGCAGCCCAGGACATTTACTGTTTCCATAACCTTGACCCTCCCAAGGTTTCATGCCTGCTAACAGCCAGTCTGTGATACTCACATCAGGCCATTTTCAAGAAGTTTTGGGGTTTGAAGAAAAATAAATAAATGTGTTTACTTCTATAAATCTTGGAAATCTCCAGGATAGACCTGGATTTAAATGTGGCTGGCAGGTGAGATGGCTCATCAAATAACGGGGATTTGCCATCAAGAATCACAACCTGACTTCAAGGAAAGAATCAGTTCCCACAAGTTGTCCTCTAAATCTCCCCTCCCCGTGCAATGTGGAACCTGTATGCACACATACGTGCCATAATTGTCCTCTGACCTCTCTATGTAATGCACCTGTATGCACACACACTTGCCGTAAATGTAGTTGTTGTATGAAAGCCACTTGTTCATTTCCGGGCCATCCAGACTCCCTAAATAATCACACAGAAACTGTATTCATTAAACCACTGCTTGGCCCATTAGCTCTAGATTCTTATTGGCTAACTCTTACATCTTAATTTAACCCATTTCTAGTAATGTGTGTATTGCCACATGGCTGTGGCTTACCCGATAAAGTTCTATCCGACTCCAGCAGGGTTACATGGCTTCTCTCCTGACTCTGCCTTCTTTCTCTCAGCATTCAGTTTAGTTTTCCCCACCTACTTCTATTCTGCCCTGCACAGGCCCAAGGCAGTTTCTTTATTAACCAGTGGTATTCCCAGCACACAGAGGGGAATCCCACATCATGTAGCAACAAATCTGAACAGTCCTCCGTTTTTGGTGACAGGAGGCTCCTCTTGTTTTTGTTGCAGTCGCTCTGGTTGTTTTAATCCACTGGTTTAGTTCTCACTGAAACACACAGAGATCAGGTGATTCTCCTGTACCCACAAAGTTCTCTTGCCAGTAAACATGGAGCTTCACACTCCCTGTCCTAGAGAGGGACTTGAAATGTGTTCATTAGGCTGGCTACCTGGCCAGTGAATCCAGGGATCAGCTTGCCCCCCTTTACATAAACAGATGCCACCATGCACAGCTTTGTTATACATCAGTTCTGGGAATCTTGGGTCCTCATCCTGGAATAACAAACACTTTATGGGCCGAACCTTTCCCCAGTATTAATGTTTAATGCTATCACTGTTGTTGACATTATTTTTAAAGATTTATTATTGTAAATGCATGTGTGTGTGCATGTGCATGCGTGCACGTGTGCATGTCCATGTGAGTGCAGTGCTGGAGGAGGCTGGAAGGAAAGCATAAGATCTCCTGGAGCTGGAGTTGCAGGTAGTTGTGAGTCACCATGTAAGTACTGGGAACCAAACTCGGATGTTCTACAAGAGCAGCAACCCCCTCAACTGCTGAGCAATCTCTCCAACATTGCTATTACTCTCCCATTCCACTCTCATCTTCTCCGGAAGCTTATTGGGGATTCCTGGCTTCATTTTTTTTCCATCCTGCTCTCCTTTCCCCTGGAGAATACAGACTACAATCCAACCTGATGTGCTTCAAGGGCCCTGCCTCCCCCTGCTGGAAGGATCCAGTTGGGGTCATAGGGTTTCAGCAGCTGTGTTCTGCTCCCCAGAGGTCCCACGTTCACATTCCCTGTTTTGTGTAGAAGTGATAACCAGGGAGGCACAGGTGTTTATGAGCATTCGTTCTGGCTGTACAGGGAAGTCTTTTGTCCTGAGAAGAACTGTGGGTTTTTTTGTTTGTTTGTTTTTGGTTTTTTGTTTGTTTGTTTTCTCTTTTGCTAAGAAGCTACAGAGATATCTGGGGTGGTGACACATAGCTATGATCCCAGCATTCAGGAATTAGAAACAAGAGGATTGCAAGTTTGAGGCTGGCCTAGGCTACAATACAAACCCTGTCTCCACAATAAGTGCATGTGGTTCAGTAGCAGAGCACTTTTCTAGGGAGTGTAAGACCCTGGATTCCACCCCTGACATCAGAAAGAAAAGTGCAATGAAGAATTTGCTGGATTTTCCCCTTTTCCTCACTAGTAAGAACCACACTTAGATGAGAGGCCATAGCAAAGAGGTTTCATAATCTACATCCACGATTCCCTCCAGTTAAGGGTGGCCCCGTGAGATACAGGCAGAAGCGTGAGTCACTCTCAGAAGGCATCCTTCACTAAAGGGAATCTTCCTCAGACCTCCCACTTCTTGCTCTCTGATGCATGGACACATTGGTGGAGCCAGCTGCCGTCTTGGATCAGAAGGCGAGACAAGAACATCACAGTAGCAGTGTAGAGGAGCCTGGGTTTCCTGTACTGGGAAGCTGTCAAATTTACCTAGGACTTTGTGTCACTTTACAGAGACATACAATACTATCTGCTTTTCCCCCCAGATAAAATTTTCACTATCTAACTGTGGTATGTTGTAGGATATTTGTATACTATATAAACATGTATTACTGTGATTGGTGTAATAAAAAATGATCAGCTAATAGTTAGACAGAAGGTATAAGCAGGACTTCTAGGCAGAAAGAACTCTAGGAAGAAGAAAGGCAAAGTTCCCAGGCAGGTGGAGAGAAAGGAGAAGGTTGGGCAGTACAGAGAGATGAGGTAGCAAGCCATGTGACAGAATCGAGATTTAAAAAGATGGGTGAAGTTATAAGAACAAGTTAGGAACAAGCCTAAGCTAAGGCTGAGCTTTCATAAGTAGTAATAAGTCTCCATGTTATTTGGGGCTGGCAGTGAAAAAGAAAGTTCAATGTGGAGGCTCGAATATCAGAACATCGGGCCTGAGAAAGCTAAGTTCTGGGTAGGGAGCCAGATGTGGCTTCCTAGTCCTGCAGTCTCTCAGGCAGGTGGTGCTTGGCAGCATAGAAAGGTGCAGGTTAGCAGTTGCTGCCTGCAGACAGGAGCCAGCCACTGGTACATGCATGCCATGAAGCAGGTGAGCATGAAGCAGCTGACATGGCAGTTTAAGATTTGTCTCATGTGGTCAAAGAACGCTGCCAGTGCTTAGTAGAGCTGGGTCCAGTCACAGAAAACCTCTAAAAAGGTACAGAATGTTTAAAAATGTGCTTAGATGCTGAAGAAAAAACAGAAAATGGGTATAGAGAGTCAGAAAAAATAATTTAAAAATAATAGTAAAGTCTTTAAGGATAAAGTAATAAAATAATAAGCCATATAAAGATGGGAAATACACAGGATGTGTGGATTCTGTAGTGTTTTGTGGACTTTGAATTTTTAAAACGCTAATATAAAAAATGTCTCTCTACTGAGAGACAGTGGGTTACAGAAACTCCTAAATTAAATCAACATATATTTTAAGAATATTAACTTCAAAATGGTAGTCAGAAATTATGTTGTGTTGGGGAAGAGGTTATGCCTTTGTTTCTATGGAAACAAAAAAGTTATGGTTCTCTTCAAAATTAATAAAGGTCAGATTTGATTGGGAGAGACATCCAGAAAATCTTGGCTACAGACATAAAGAAAGAAAAAAAGCCTACAAGTCAGGTGATGTATATGCTGATCCCTTGACTTGGGAACGGCTCTGAGACTGGATGAGACATGGTCAGTCTTGCTGGCTACAGAGTCCTCATGTCTTATTACTACATGCCATCCTTTCATATGGCAGGGATAGAGGTTTGGTTATACAGCCCAAATGGATTTATAAAGTTGGCAGATGACCTTTATCTGCTCAAACATAGAACAGAAAATTGTCTTTAACTGACTTGTGCACACTACCCATTCCATAATTGTGTTAATGCAGATATGTGTGTGTATGTGTGTTACCTTTAAAGGTTTGTATGTTTTCAAAAACAAGATCAGACACCAATGAAGACAAGTAGCCCAGGTGATCCAGCCTCTCAGAGTGCCTCTGTTGCAGTGTCCTCAAAATTCTACATCCAGAACAGCTTCAAAGCTACTATCTGAGATGGTCCAGCCTCACAGACTACTCCAGTCAGGCTTCAGATAAGCTCTACACTTTCCCATCACACAGAGACTAAACAAAAAATAACACAACTAGCTCTCCCAGGACTTCACCATTGTCCCCAATTCCTCAGGGTCCACTAGAAATGCTGTCACCCCACAGACAACAGGAAGTAGTGCAGAGAACACAACACCCACATTCCCAAGAGGTAGCGTGTTTTTCAGTCATTTAATGGATTATGGATGTTTGTCATTGTGTAGGGCGGTTGGTTGCAAATTGTTATGGGTCATGGTAAGAGAGGAAACTAAGCAAGGGAAGTTGGATTTAAGAATTTCTTTCTGAAAAGAAAAAGGGGGGATATGGAAATGATAGGATAAAATGATAGATTATTGGATCCACTTTCAAATAAAAACAGCTATTGATCTCAAATATTTTACATTGGTATGGATTTTTGCATATTGATGCAAATTTAAGGTTATTTTTAAAAATTTATTTATCTTTATGTGCATTGGTGTTCTGCCATGTATGTTGAATCTCCTAGAACTGGAATTACAGACAGCTGTGAGCTGTCATGTGAATGCTGCTGGGAATTGAACCCAGGTCCTCTGGAAGAGTAGTTAGTGCTCTTAACCACTGACCTATCTCTCCAGCCCTAAGGTTATTTTTGTTAGAACATATTCTGTTTATGTTTCTACTATTGTTTAAGATATTTTTGTATGTTGATACAAATTTATTTTTCTTATCCTTTTTATGATTCTACTGTTGTTTAAGATATTGTTCCTATGCAGCTCATTTTAACATGTAATGTATAATTAAGAATAATAGGTTAATAGTCATCTATAATAGTCAAACTTGTAGTCATGTTAGGTATATTTTCAAGGTTAAGCAAAATATATTTTAGATAGATAGGTATTCTTCAAACACTTCAGAAATGTACAGAATATGGCATTTAAGAAATTTTAATCATTTGCACCCCCTACCTGGAGAGGTGAGTATCTGGCTCCCAGTTGGAGAGCCCTACTCTCTAGACCATTGTCCCTAGAGGCACATTCTGTGCTGAACCCCCACCAGCAAAGCCCCAGAGACCTGGGAGCAGCCTCCCCACAACCCCAACCATTTCCCATGACATCTACAACCACTAGCTTGGCTCTGCCTACACCTGGAGAAACTTTAGAGTCTTACCAGCATCCGCTAGAGACATGGACCCACCTGCACCTGGAGGAAGAGTGCCCACCTAAGCCACAGGCCATACCTGTATCAATTGGAGGAAGACTGATCCCCTGAAGCACAGACCCCACTTGCACCCACTGGAGGGAGAGATGGAAAGACAGCAGTGTAAGAACACATTCAATAGCATACAGAGCAAAATAACACCACCAGAAACTAGCACCAGCAAGACCTGAACATTCCCACACAGATGAAGCGTAAGAAAATTACCTTAAAAATAACTTTATGAGGATGATAGAGGCCCTTAAAGATGAAATGAAAAATTCCCTTAAAGAAGTGGAGGAAAAGACAAAAAAATTTGGAAGAATCAAATTCCTTAAAGAAAGCAAAGCAAGTCAAAAAACAACCATTAAACAGGTAAAGGAAACAGCTCAAGTCTTGAAAACTATTTCAGTTTCAGGCAATAAAGAAAACACAAACTGAGAAAACTCTGAAAATGGAAAATCTGGGTAAAAAATCAGGAACTACCAATGCAGGGTTAACCCACGGAATACAAGCAATGTAAGGGAAAGTCTCCAGTGTTGAAGATACAATAGAAAAAAATAGATTCATAAGTCAAAAAAAATGTTAAATCCAACAAACTCTTAACACAAAATATCCAGGAAATCTGGAACACCGTAAAAAGACCAAACCTGTGAATAATAAGGCTAGAAGAAGGCGAAGAAGTCTAGCTTAAAGGCAAAGAAAATATATTCAACAAAATCATGGAAGAAAACTTTTCCAACCTAAAGAAGGACATGCCTATGAAAGGACAAGAAGCTTACAGAACACCAAATAGACTGGAACAAAAAAAGTTCCATCACCACATAATAATCAAAACACTAAACAACTAAACAAGAAAGCATATTAAAAGCTGCAAAGGAAAAAGGCCAAATAGCATATAAAGGCAGACCTATCAGAATTACACCTGACTTCTCAATAGAAACTCTGAAAATCAGAAAGTCCTGGATAGACTTTCCGCAGACACTAAGAGATCACGGATGCCAGCCCATACTACTATACCCAGCAATGCTTTCAACTACCACAGATAGAGGAAATAAGATATTCCATGACAAAACCAGATTAAGCAATACATATCCAGAAATTCAGCCATACAGAAAGTACTAGAAGGAAAACTCCAATCCAGGGAAGCTAACTACACCCACAAAAATACAGGCAATATATAATCCCACACCAGCAAATTCCAAAGAAGAAAAACACACAATACCAACAACAACAACAAAACCAAAAATAACAGGTACTAACAATCACTACTCATGAATATCTCTTAATATCAATGGTCTCAATTCACCTATAAAATGACACAGACTAACAGAATAGATACAAAAAAAGGATCCATCCTTCTGCATACAAGAAACACACCTCAACTTCAAAGACAGACATTACCTCAGAGTAAAGGATTGGGGAAAGATTTTCCAATCAAAGGGACCTAAGAAACAAGATGGTGTAGCTATCCTAATATCTAACAAAATAGACTTCTTCAAACTAAAATTAATCAAAAGATATGAAAAACAACATTTCTTATTCACCACAGGAAAAATCCATCTAGATGTAGTTTCAATTTTAAACATCTATGCCTCAAAGAGCAGCTGGCTGGCTTGAGATTCTAAGTGAGTTGGCAGGGCAACTAATTTCCCTAACAAAAAAGGGAAACTAGTCCTAAGGACTCTGACAGGGAGATTCCTTGGAGGACATATTGTCCAGTGTCTCTGTTGCCCGAAAGTGACACTGAAATCCATGAAGGTGGCTTTCTGGGTTTTCCTGCAGAGATGGGTCTCTCGACACTTTCAAGGACTCAGTTCAATTTTCCACTGTTGTGTGACATCCATACTTTAGAGTGTTGACTCTCAACCTTTGGAAATCAATGACCCCAACCATAAAATTGTTTCGTTGCTACTCCATAACTGTAATTTTGCTACTGTTATAAATCATAATGTAGATATCTAATATGCATGATATCTGATATACAATCTCAAAGAAGTCACAACCCTCAAAGAGAACTACTACTCTAGAAGCAAAAAACAAACAAACAAACAAAACCCACCTAATCACTTATTTTTATAGAAGTGAGGGTTGATGCTAGGGCTCTCTATAGGCTAGACAAGCACTCCCCTACACAGCCACACCTCCAGCCCCTCACTGAGGATTCTAGGCAGGAACTCTACCCCTGAGCCACACTCCCAACCACTCATTGGGGGTTTCTGGGAAGAGGCTCTACCACTGGGCCACACCCTGACCCCTCCCTGGGGAATTCTAGGCAGAAGCTGTACTACTGAGCTATATTCCTAGTTAGGACTATGTTGCCCAAGTCAGCCTAGAACTTTTTGTAAGCCCTGGTCTCTGGCCTCCATCTTTGGAGGCCCTGTCCCTGTGCCCCTCCCCCGAGGAGGGTCAAGATGAGCCCGCCAAAATCTTGACCACTCCCTCAGTCTATTTAAACTGCTTCCCTGGAAAATTTCCTCAGTCTCCCCACCACACACAGTGGTCATGTTAGCGGCCTCCCGGTTCCCCGCAAGGGGGAATCCGAGAACACAGGAATCCCATTAAACCTGGATATTTTTAATTTGGCTTGTTGGGATTTGGCTTGATTGGGATTTTGGCATCGGCAGAGAGCTCACGTTAGGAAAAATCCTAACACTTTCAATTCTCCTGCCTCTGCCTCCTGAGTGCTAGGACCACAGCTGTGTGCTACCACACCTAGTTTATTGTCACATAACTTCTGTGGGCCAGAAGTTCGGGCATTGTCCTAGTTGAGTCCCTGCAACTCAAATGTGCTGGTAAGGTCTGTGTTCTCATGTGGAGACTTCTCTAGGGAACAATCTCCTCCTAACCTCCTCCTGGCTGGAGGATGAAGTTATTTCTTGGTGTCTATATGATCGTAGATCCAGCTATCACTGTATTGTTTTATTTTATTTTTTGTTGTTGTTGTCATGACTATAGGGCCAAGTATTTGTAGCTCACTATAGCAATCTCTTTCATGATAGCGATGGTCATGCCAGGCTTGGAGAAAGTAGCATGGCTGCTTTCTGTCTACAACAGACAGCTCCCACTGGGTGCTAGGACCAATGGGAGGATGCAGTTTTCTGAGGACAGGAATCCCTCTGCTTGTTTCTGAGTCTCCATACCATGGCCCTTAACCATATCTTCAAAAGGGAATAACTGGTTTTCTGTATGTTTGGAGAGAATTTGGTAAATCAAATGAAACTCAGACAGTGATCTAATTCTCATGACTAGTCCCAAAGCTGCCTCTCCCTCCAATGAGGGTTCTGGGCTTTACAAACAGCTTCTGGAGCCCCCACTGTGGAGATGGCTCAGTGAGTAAAGCACTTGCTAAGAACACTTGAAGATCAAAGTTGAGAGCTGGGTGTGGGTGGTGGACACCTGTAATCCCAGCACTTCTACTGCGTCCACGGATCCATGGGCCAGCTAACCTGGGGTGCAGAGGTGAACAAGGGACCCTGCCTCAGACAAGGTGGAAGATGAGGGATGACACTCAAGGTTGTCCTTTGTTCTCCACACTCGCTCAGTGGCATGCATGTGTCGATACTCTCACCCATAAGTACATGTCCTATGTACAACACACAGGTACCCACAGAGAAAAAAAGGCAACCATTAAACCACTTGTTCATGACCAAGAACTTTTTGTTATTGTAATTGTGCAGCCTATTGCCCACCCTTCCCTCCTCTGCCCCTGTCTGCTCTGGGACTTCCCTTTTGTCTTCTCTAGAACCCATGACATCTCTCCAACATGCCATATCTTCAACATGCCCCAGAGCTTGAAAAAGCTGGCTCTATGCCTTACCTGTTCCTTCTGCTTCTCCCAGAGTTGGAAAGCAATCCAGGCATCTCAGCCAATGCCAGTGTCCCAGTGGAAGGCATGGACTCCATGGTTGCCAAATGTCTTACCAACTCCTCCAACACCAAGTGATATGTGAATTCTGTACCAACTTTAGGCAGTAACTGCATGAGGATTTCCCCAGATGGCAAGACTCTGGCCATGCACAGAGTCATTCGCTATGACCTCAATCTTCAGTGTGCCTTAGAAGATTTCCCGGAAATACTTCAGAGAAGTGAAGTGATACCACTGAGTGTGGCCTGCGAGTTAACAGGGGATGGAAAGGAAAGTCAGGGGCAGACTCCAGTATGTACTGATGAGAAAGTGTGAGCCAGCCTGCAGTCAGCTTGGTGTGGTTAAAATCCCAGCTCTGGCCATTTAGCTCTGAAGATTCACTACTACCCTCCCCGTGGGGTTTTGGACTTCAGGAGAGGAATGTAATCCCCATTCTGAGATTAGAAATGCCAGTGTGAGTTTATTGAGGCTTGTTGTTGTTTGTTTATTTGTTTGTTTTTAAGAGAGGCATGTGGGACTGGGGAAGTGCTGTCCACAAACAAGCATGAGGACCTGGATTGGGATCCCTGACAGTTGCATAAATGCTGAGTGTGGTGGTGTGTGCCTATAATCCCAGGACTAGGGAGATAGGAACAGATAGATAGGGGCTCACTGGCTAGCCAGCCTGGCCAGAACAGATGAACTCCAGGTCAGAAAGACACTTTGTCTCTTTCGTTTGTTTGCTTGTTTGCTTGCTTTGTTTCTTTATTTGCTTTTTAAAGAGAGAGAAAAAGAAAGGGCAAGGAGTTGGGTGTGTAAGGTGGTGGGGAGGATCTATGGAAATGGAGACAATCATGATCAGAATTTATCATATGAAAACAATTTTTTTAGTTAAAAAAAATAAAGATGACTCAAGAGTGGTTGAGGAATGCATGTAATGTTGACCTCTGATCTGCACATAGAAGTCGTGCACATGTGTATAAATCCACCACACACACCACACAATTCACACACACAATACACACACACAAAGAGGAGCAGATTACAATCAATCTTTTATCTTCAAATCATAATTTTGCCTTTTTATTTGCTTTTATTTATATGTATATCTATGTGACTATATATATATATATATATATATATATATATATATATATATATATATA
>LOJH01003614.1:10507-34911 GCA_001685095.1 Ellobius talpinus | reverse complement strand
ATGTGTATGTGTATGTGTATGTGTATGTATATGTATATGTATATGTATATATATGTATATGTATATATATTTACATATATATATAAATGGCAGATTGTTAGTAAAGTAAGACTGTCTAATGAAGAGTTTTCAACAGATGGTATTCTGAAAATGAAAAATGAGATTGGAAAAGTTATACAAAAATGAATGAGTTTCATATCATTTCTAGCCTCCCTACTAATGACCACTCCATTGAAAACTTGGTTCTGTTTTTACTGATCATGTTTAATTTAGAAACTGCTTGCATTTTGACATGCATTATTATCCTTTATTCACAATTCTTGGATCCATTTTATGATTTTATTTTTCAGTTCAACCAGGTGCTCATACTGAAAACATATCTTCCAGGCAATATGCCACAGAAGAGAATCACTGTGCACAATGAAATAAATAGTGCAATGAAACATTAATAAGGGGAATTTGATGATCCAAGAAACTCACAAGTGAATACATATCAACACCATAAGATTGGGTAATATTACGTTAGCAGGTTTTCCTATTATATTAGAGTTACTGTTGTTGTGATAAAAGCAACTGACAAAAAGTAAAATGGGGTGAAAAAGGGTTTGTGTGGCCTATGTATCCTGAAACCTAATCACACTCTACTGAGGAAAACCAAGGCTAGAAATCCAACCAGTTAGGAAGTTGGAAGCAGAAGCTGATGTAGACACCACATAGGAATGCTGCTTTCTGGCTTACTGTTCATGGCTTGCTCCGCCTGCTTTCTTATATAACTGAGGACTACCAAGCCAGTGATGTCACCATCCATAACGGGTTGGGTCTTCCCCTTCTAACACTAATTATGAATATACCCTACAGGTTTAGGGTCAGTCTTATGGAGGCCCTTGTAACAGAGGTTAGTTCTTCTCAAACGACTATAGCCTGTGTCAACTTGACATCAAAATAGGAAGCACACCTGTGAAGACACAGAATGAATTGTGGACAGGTTTTAACTTTATCTCAAAATTCACTTAAGACATTAAGACTACTGATGTTGCATTTAATGTGTAAAGAAGATATAATGACCCCACTCCTTTTTACTGTCAATAGTAGCATCTCAGGTTTATTGACCAGTTTCTATGATAAAGAGTTTCTGTTGTGGCCTCTGCCTATTTTTCCTTTTAAATAGGGAGGAACAAATCTTTCTCTTGATTTTCTCTGCTCAGCCACCTGAACATTATGGAGTAAATTTATTCCTTTTTCTTTGTGGAATTATTTGTATCTGCCTTAATAAGTAATTCATGGTGAAATCCATAAGAACTACCATTAAAATATATAGAATGTAGAGTTACTTAAAGGAATGAAATTCATAATGAATATTTACCTGTGATAAATTTCTTAGAGTGTATAAAGGTATAGCCATATCATTTATTACACAGAAAAAAGATTTAAATATTCATATCACATACATATGCATGTCAAAAGTGTCACAGGATTTATATACAGTATCATAAATTGTTTTGTATTAAATGATGGTATATAACTAATTCAAAAGAGCATACACTTATTATTAAAAGTGAACTTTGAAAATTGTTAATATGTGTATACCCAAACAAAAAATAATTTTTAAATCAAAATTAAATTAGCTTATTTAGATTTCACTGTGCCTGTCTGTAATTGTTTTGTATAGGGTATCCCAAAAGCAAGTGTAAAATTTTCTCCCTCTGTTACTTATTAAAAAATAAATGATGATGAACTTTCATGTGTGTTGTAGGAGGCTGCTTATTCATCCCGGCCACCCAGAACCAAACAAATCACTGTTTGGCCCATTAGCTCTAACTTCTTATTGGCGAACTCTTATAACTTAATTTAACCCACTTCTAGTAATCTGTGTATTGCCACGAAGCTGAGGCTTACTGGGTTAAGTTCCAGTGTCTGTCTCCTGTGGGGCTACATGGCTTCTCACAGACTCCACCTTCTTTCTCCCAGCATTCAGTTTAATTTTCCCTGCCTACCTCTATTCCCTGCACAGGCCCAAGAGAGTTTCTTTATTAATCAGTGGTATTCACAGCATACAGAGGGGAATCCCACATCACCTCCCCTTTTCTGTTTATACAAAAAAGGTTTTAACTTTAATATAGTAAAATTACATATAAAAAACAGATGTCAAGTAAGAATTATAGTCATAATATTTATGTCTACTTTATATTTTATCATATCTAAGGAAAACTATTAACTATAACTACATATTCTTCAACTCCTTCAAAGACTTCAGAAGGATATAATACTAACTAAGTGAACAGGAAGTGAATTGTAAGCAACTTCCAAAACTCTAGAATTGACAGAGACTTCTCACTGCATGGACAATCACCCAAAGTTCTTCTGTGTCATTGTGGCATCCAATCTGCTGTCCACAGTCCCATAGTATCCAGAAGACTTTTCCATGAAGCAGGAACCCCAAAGGATTTTCTCATCTTTTGTTAAGTTCAGCAGTCATTTCTCTATGGGTCCTGCATCTCCAGTTCTTACAGCATAACATCAAGCAGTTCAGGCAAGAGCAATTTCTTGCCCAAATGGCTTACCAACGCCATAGCCCTACTATACATGTGCACTTTTAACAAACTATTAGATGCTAATATATTCTGCTTGGATAGATGTCAGAGTCCAAATCCTTGCAGATGTCAGAGATTTGGCAGGTAATCCTAGTTGTGACATTTCTAACATACTCTACATTGAAACAACACAGTCAACTGGCAGCTCTAAAAAGAATAATCTTTTGAAGCCCAGTTATTGAGCTAGTTGCCAAATCATACATCCTGATGAAGGGAAGCAGTGGTGACATTTTACAGATAAACTAGGTAAAAGGAAGCATAGCCTTCTGCAGAGTTCATTCTTTCCCAAGGCCTGTGCTATTTCAGAAAACTGGGCAGATGTAGGAGGGAGGTCCATCTTCTCTTTTGAAGAGTGTACTGCAAAGCCTTCCTAACACAGATTTAAATCTTGCACTAGAACAACTAGATCTTGGCTTTGACTGGTTTCAGAGACATAAGGACATGTTGAATAAATATAAATCTCTGTATTCCAGTGCAACTTTCATGTCGATTCAAGACATGGATGATGCATGTAATTTACAGAACACTTCTACATGACATAAGAATGCCGGTTCTAGCAAAAAGTGTTCATTTTCCTTCTTAATTTGAAAGATGAAAAACATTTAAACTGTGGAATTTCATCTTCTCTGCTCTTCAGTAGTTATCTAACCTATAGAAGAATGGACAGTTAGAAAAAAGCTTTATCATCAGAACACATTTTGTCTCCTCTGTAATGTATTTATCAGAGTTTCTTCGCAATAGCATGATATGACTGTTGGTCATTTCATTAAATATAATAATTCAGGATGAGACAGAGTATTGCATAACATCAATTAGGAGTATTTTTAAGAAGTTGGTTTCATAGAAAGTGAGAGATTAGTGGTGACCAAGAGTAGAATGTGGAAGAATGAATAAATGTGGTCAGTGTGTATTAAACTACAGTCTGAGAATTTCGAGATGCTAGGGTATACAATTGCAAAGTAGGCTCACTGCAGATTAATATTGCATGCTACAATGAATACAGGTAATACACTGTATATCTTGAAGATCAGTAAGAAATGAATTATAATACTTTTACCACTAAATATCAATGCTTGAAAAAGTAGATATTCTAATATTCAATATTACACAAAATACACATACATCATAAAAACATGGAGAAAACAATGAATATGTCAATTTCTATGCTTTTATTTCTCAGTAAAATTTAATTAAGGATAACGTCCTGTAGATAATTATTAAGTCTCAGGTATCAGTTGCATTTGCAAATGTTGAAGGTTTATTGAGATTGCTTATTACAGAAACACTCTTAAAGTATTTCTGGTTTCTTGACACAGGAGAATTCGAAGAGAAATTCAGGGCCATATCATATAAACATCTCAAAATTAAAAATTAGATGCTCGATAATTAGAAAATGAAATGATGTACACAAAACAAGCTTCATAACAGAACAATATGTGAATAAGCAATATCTCATAAACTAAAAATTTAGAGGGCTCTAATTTAGTTGTGATAAAGTATCAGAAAATCAATGAAAGATGGAGCAGAACATAGCTGAGGTAAGATCAATATAATATTTGTTTTAAGGGCATGTTTAGAACAACATGTATTTGCAGCTAATATGCAAATACCTTGGTATTTCTTCAAGAAAAAAGTAACATTTCTGTATGGATTGCTGATGAGTTATTTAAAAATTTTGGTTAAAAATAAAAATAATGGATTAAAAGTACTAAAATATTTCAAAAATATATTTTAGAGACACCAGGTTTTCAAAATATTTTAAAGATGTTATAATAAGTTCAATTCATTGAGATGGCACATCCCATCTTAACATTTCAGTTGCCAAGTTTTCATCAGCATTTCAGGTTAGGGGTTTATTCCGGTGCTGAGCACTGGATAAAGTTAAAGAATTTTCAGTGTATCTGAATGTTTGCCTGTCTAGAAAGTTTCTAGAAGGTGGTGGCTGACATGTGCCTGGAAAGAAGAAAGACATGAAGAAAGATGTTGCTTGGACATTGGAAGAACATGAGAAACGCTAGCAATAAGCCGAATCCATGTCATTCTGCATTTAAGTCTGGAGAGTCTAACTTTTATACTATTATAAATGTTTATGATGCTCACTAGTTTTCAGAATCATCTTTGTTTGCCAGTGAAAATGAGTACATTCTGCTTCAATGGTAAATATTAAGAAAAATCGTTACATGCAATCTAGCTTGCATTAAGGAGTTTTGTTGCTGATTTTCATCGTGATTTGGACTGAAACTGTTTGTTCTATAAACAATGAAACTTGTATTTCTAAACTTATGCCCTTTAATTTTCTTAAATATTATGACATTTATCTATAAATTCCTGTGTTTCAGAGTTCCTCTGGGGTCATGGGGTATAGGAAGGTTTGGGGCAGGGTGAGACTTGTAGCTTACAGGGACTGTTCCATGGGGTGGGGTTATCTGGCTGGCTAGAGAAATTGAGGCAGGTGGGGGGCAGACCCTGTAGTTTTGCCCCTGGTACTGAGGGCCTAGAGAATGTGGTGCCCCACTGTGTGGGTGCTCACTCACCTCACCTCTTGATACTCTCTGTGTAGTTGCAGCCTATGTTTCAGAGTTCCTCTGAGGTTGTGTGGGATAGGAGGGTTTGGGGGCATTCTCAGGTAGTACATGTTTATTAGGGTTTGATGAAGTGATCCAGTCCTGAAATTTGATGGTACATGACTTGTATTTGTGAAAATTAAGAGAAATATAATTTAAAAGGTCATAATTACTGATTAAAAAATTTAAAAATAAAAGTAAAAATAGGTAGGAAAAATTCTAGGTTGCTGGTGTTCTGCATTCTTTTTTTTCCAGATATATCAATTGTGAAGAGCTCATCGCCTAGAAAAGAAGTTCCCAGTAGTAAAATTTATTCTCAGAAGCAGGTTCACTAAAAAGATAGCTTTTGGAAATTATTTTTTTTTACTTCTTTCTAATGCTTGGATTGTTAATAAATCAAAATTGCACTTTGTCAATGTCATAATTGTATAGAATGTAGTCTCACTCCCTCTATTTCTCCACTACTGATATATTAGCATGTTTTGTTTTTACCAGTTTTGCAGTCTAAATAGCACAGACATAATCAGAAATGTGAGAAGATATTCTCTGGAAAGATGTCTGTACCCAATTATACATCAAATAGTATGAATTATATTAATATATTTTTGAATTAAGAATCATAGTAGAAATCAAACACCATGCTAAAGAAATATCGAAGAATGCAAAAAGATCTATTTTTCTGAGCAAAACTTAAGCCAAAACTAAGTCCTGATAATAAATGCAGGTATGCTGAACCTGATAGAAGAGAAAGTGAGGAATAGAATTGAATGCATTGGCATGGAGATATTTCCTGAACATAACATCAATTATTCAAGTTCTAAGATCAACAATTAATAAATGTGACCTCATGAAACTGAAAAGCTTCTACAATTCAAAGGACACTGTCAAAAGGAAAAAAGGCTAGACCATGGAATGGGAAAAAGCCTCAACTCCAGATCTAACAGGACTAATTTCCAAAATATTCAAAGAACTCAAAAAATGGACATCATCAAAGAAAAAATCTAATTAAAACAGAGTACAGATCAAAACAGAAAATTCTTTACAGAAGAATCTCAATTTGGCAATAAGCGCTTTAATAAATGTTCCACATCCTTAGACATCAGGAAAATTCACATCAGAACAACTCGGAGATTCCATTTTACACCTGTCAGAAAGGCTATCAAGGATGTGGAGCAAGAGGAACACTCCCCCATTGCTGTTTGCAGTATAATCTTGTATAACCACTTTCTAAGTCAATATGGTAATTTCTCAGTAAATCGGGAATTGATCTACCTCAAAACACAGCTGTATCACTCCTGAGGACATTTTTAAATGATCATTTACCATACCACAAGGATACCAGCTCAACTATTTTTATAGCAGCTTTATTCCTAATAACTAGGAACTAGAAACAACCTTGATGTCCCTCAACTGAAGAATGGGTATAGAAAATGTGGTCCATTTACTCAATGGAGTGTTATTTAAGTTTTTTTTTTTTAATGGCATCATGAAATTGGCCAGCAAATGGATGGAACTAAAAAAATTCATCCTGAATGAGGGAACCTAGACCCAGAAAGACAATCATGGTATGTACTCACTTATAGGTGGATATTAGCTGTAAAATAAACCATAACCATGCTTTAATTCACAGAAACAAAGAAACAAAGCAACATGAAAGGCTCAACGGAAACATACGATTCTCACTGGAAGGAAAAAATAGAATAGACATCACAGGTTGGTGGGCAGAGGAGTCTGAATGGGGGGAATAGGCATGGGAGATGGAGAGATCAGCTGGGGCAAGGATAGAGGAAGAGAGTGCTGGGAAAAACATCTGGACTCTGAGACATCTATGGGATGAACTAGAAACCTCCTGCAATGGAGACTCACAGGAATCTACGAGGATAAACCTAGCTAAGACACCTAACAATGGTGGGTATAGAACCTGTCCCAGCCATCCCCTGTATCCAGGCAAGATTTTTAGCTGGGGGGTTAGGGCAGCATTCCAGGCACATATGCTTTGACCTAAAATTTGCCCTGCCAAAAAGATATGCTGAGGTAAATGTAGTGCAGTAATTATAGGAATAACCAACCAAGAGCTAGTCTAGCTTGAGAACCATGCTGTTAGAGGAACCACACTGCCTGGAGAGCCAGGAGCCAAAGGCTGCACAGCCCAGAGACCTAGGACAGAACCAAACATGATTGTAAAAAAATGTCAGTGAAATGATTCCTAATGATATTCTACTGTACTTATATTGTTGCCTACCTCAATTATCATCAGAGTGGCTTCACCCACAAACTAGTGAAAAAAGATGCAGAGTTCCACAGTCAAACATTAAGTAGAGCTCAGGGAATCCTATGGAAGGAAGGATTGTGGGAGCAGAGGGGCCAAAGGCACTACAAGAAAACTCACAAAATCAACTAACCTGGCCTCATGGGGTTCACAGATACTGAACCACCAACCAGATAGCTTGTATGGGGCTGACCTAGGCCCTCTGCACATATTACAGTTGTTTAGCTTGAACTTCTTCTGGGACTCCTAACAGTGGGAGCAGGGGCTGTCTCTGACTCTTGTAACCTGCTTTTGAGAACCTTTCCTCCTCTACTTTACTGCAACATTATATACCATGTTTAGATGATATATGTGAGAGGCCTATCCATTTTTAAAGAGAAAGAGGAAGAGTGGATGAAGCAGCTGGGGTAACAGAGTAGGAAAGGAGGGAGGAAGGGGAACTATGATTGGTCTTAAAAATTAATTCATTAATTAAGAAAATATCTGGAAGTCAAGTAAGTTTAGGAGATATGTACTAGCAAAGAAACACTAACTCTAAAACCAAAGGTTGCACTGGAGTTTAAGATTTAACCCAACCTGCGGTATCAGTAGGAATGTGTCTTTAGACACCCACACACTAAGCAAAAGCAGAAGGTTCCCAATTTTTAATATCTAATTTATGTCCTTTGAATTTCTGATCATGTTACAAGATGCACAAGTTTCTAGTAGAAACTGTCTTTCACATTTTTGCACTGTTTTTCCAAATGATGTTTTGCAGTAGACAAAATTCTTTTATGGTAATGGGAAGTACCAAAAGACCATAATTTTCAGTAAATTCAGTGAGCATCCAGTACTCCAGGAATTCTCTTAAAAGACAGATTGATGATAGATGACGGAGAATTAGATAGATGATAGAGATAGATAAATAAATAAATGATAGAAAGATAGATGATTGATTACACACACACGCATATATATGTAGAGAGAGAGGCAGAGACACAGAGGCATAGAGACAGAGAGACAGAAAGAGAGAGAGGCAGACAGGCAGACCGACAGAAAGAAAGCAAAAAAGAGTGAGGGTGCTGCTAATATCTTATGGTGTTTAGTAGATCTGCTACATTAAATTGCATTTCCTCCAGATTTTAGTAGAAGGACTTATCTGGAACAACTACACCTTAATTTGAGAAAAAATTCTCTGAGTAAGAAAATGAGTATGGAAACTTTTTAGGGACGTGAAGATCGATGGAAGAGGTAATTCAGAATTAGCATCAGACCTGAGACCAGCAATGCAAACCTAGTGAATGGGCTTTGGCAACATTTGCCCAAGACATTTGATCTTTAAAAACCGTTTCACATTATTATTTGTTTTGCAAATAATAACGTGTATTGCAGCACTGCACTTTTAAAATTACAATATGATGCATGCTCAAGGGAATTGTCATTATTATCTAGGAAAATCCAGCTCACAAGTATTTTTGTTTTAAAGTTTTACATCTGAGAGAGTATATTTATTAATTTCCAATTGCAATGTTATTCACCCTATATTGAAACTAAAGACATTCTACATATGTAATCACTAAAGAAATATACTGCTAAGAATTTGTAGGATCATAATATGGGCTTAATTGTAACAGGGAAGAAGCAAAATTATATTATAGTATAGTATAAATATGCTTAAAACTCTATATACTAATGCAACTCTATACATTGTATTAATAAACATTATTTCAATCACTTACAGTTGTAAATAAATAGGTCTTCAAGAATTTTCATGAGGCATATGAAAAAAGAAAGTATATAAAATTAACTGTGTTCTAGTTCCAAATCTGTCGTGGATTTCTTTGGTTGACTGGTGGATAAGTGCATAAAATATAATTGACACTGAATATGTCAAATTTAAGGTGAAGTTCAACAGGTTGGGTACTAACTAATTATATCGGACTTCCTTGAGGGTGCAGAATGAATAAGCTTAATTTTGGTAGAGATTTTTATTTGCAATTTTTAAAATAAAGAAGTGCATTAAAATATATTTTATGTAAAATATAAAAACAAATATTTATATACAAAAATCTTACAATTACTCAACCTAAGCATTCATCATAGTCATTGGAATTATTAGGATTATTGCTTTGGCAGAGTGAGAAAGAAAAAGAAGGGCTAATGGGAAGGAAACAGACACATACACACATTTTAAAGTCAAGTGTTTCTGTGATGAAAGCATATGATATGTTCAGACTGTGGGAGTCCCAAACTGAATACTCTATCTGAATTGAAATAGAATATGATTCAAGATCAAATCTGCTAGTTCCCATAGAAGATGAACAACATAGTAAAAATCAGTTACTGTGAATGGAAGGATTTGGAGGAGAGGATGGAATGCGAATATGTAAAGTTGAACTGGCCTACCTGCTTCTCCAAGAGGTTTGACTGTAGAGTTCCCTGGGAATGCCTGCTGGTGTGGGAGGCTGGGACAAGGGGATGCTTAGGGGCAAGGATGTTTGGAGGAGCAATTTTGTTGAATCCACTGTAGATGAAGGATAGAAGAAAAACTCCAATGTAAAAAGACTAACCATACCCAGTAAAATGCAAGCAATAATTCCCAGACTGGAAAAATCAAAAGAAGAAAAATACACACATGCAAACATGTACACCACCACCACAACACCAAAATAACAAGAATCAGCATTACTGTTCATCACCACCAATGGTGTCAATTTCCCAATAAAAGGCAGAGATTAACAGAATGGATGCAAAAAAGGAACCATCTTTCTTTCTCACGCAAGAAATAAAACCTAACATCAAAAATAAATATCACTTCAGAGTAAAGGGTTGGAAAAGATACTCCAAACAAATGGATTTAAGAAGCAACCTGGTGTGGCCGTAGTAGTATCTGACAAAACAGACTTCAAACAAAAGCAAATCAGCAGATATAGGGAAAGGCACTACATACTCATCAAAGGGAAAATCTACAAAGAAGACATTTCAATTATTAATTAATATTTAAGCAAAAACTCAAGGATAGCCATATTCATAAAAACAAAACAAAATAAAACACACTTCTAACAGCTTAATCACCTATTGAAGCCCACAGCATGATAGTGGGAGATGACACTACCCCACTCTCAAAAATTTACAGACCATCCACAAGAATACTAGACAACAACAACAAAAAAGCTGGTACTAACTGATGTTATAAACCAAATGGAGCTAGCAAGTATCTACAGAACATTTCACCCAAATACAAAAGGATATATGTTCTCAGAACCTCATGGACCATTCTTCAAAATTGATCACATATTGAACACAAAACAAGTAACAACTCATACAAGGTAATTCAAAACAAAACAAAAGCACCACCAACAAAGCACCCTGCATTCTATCAAAGCACCACAAATTGAAGCTTCATTCATAACAACAGAAACCGGATGACAACAAGCTCACAAAGCCCCAGACACTAAACAGCTCTTAACTGAATAAAAAAAATAGGCCAAGACAGAAGCTAAGAAAGAAATTGAAGTCTTTCATTAATTAAGTAAAAATGAATAAACACAACATACCCAAACTAATGGGACTCAATGAAGGCTGATCTAAGAATCAAGTTCATCGCACTGTCTACATAAAAGAGAGAGAGCTCATACCAGCAACTTAACAGTACACTTGAAAGCCCTAGAATAAAAGAAAAAAATCAAACTCAAAGGAATAGATGGCAGGACTGAAGTCAATAAAATAGAAAAAAACAGAAAATCTATACAAAGACTCAATGAAACAAGGAATTGTTTTTTTGTGAGAACCAGTAAGATTGCCAAATGCTTAGTTAGAATAACTAAAAGGTGGAGAGTGTCTATACAAATTAACAATATTAGAGATGAAAGGTTGGGGGAATAACGAGAGATGGAGAGGAAATACAGAAAATCATAAGGACACTTAAAATAACCTATTCTCCAAAAAATTAGAAAAATCAAAGGAAATAGATAATATTCTCAGTATGTGCCACTAACCAAAGTTTAATCAAGATTAAATAAGTGATTTAAACAGATGTATGCCCTTAATGAAATAAATGCAGTAATTAGAAGTCTGGCAACCTAAAAAATCTGTGTGACATGGTTTTAGCGCAAATTACACCAGATTTTTGAGGAGAGTTAATGTCAACACTCCTCAAATTATTACACAAACACAGAAGAAAGAACATTTCCCAGGTTGTTTGCAAGGCCACCGTTACCCTGTTACCAAAACCCCATAAAGACCGAACACAGAAAGAGCTACAGACCATTTTCTCTTATGAACATAGATGAAATATTGTCAATAAGGCAGTTGCAAGCAATATCCTGTAACACATGAAAAATAGGATCCATTATGACCAAGTAGGCTTGATTCCTGGGATGCAAGGATGTTCCAATTTAAAAAAAAATCACTAAATGTCATCCAACATATAAACTGTTGAAAATTAAAAACCGTATGATCACATCATGAGATATACAAAAGGTCTTTAATAAACCTCAACACTTCTTTATTATAAAAATCCTGAAAAGATTATGGATTAGAAAGGATAAAATGCAACATAATAAAGACAATTTACTGCAAGTATATAAATCTATATCAACTTAAATAGAGAGAAACTCAGAGCAATACCATTAGAATCAGGAACAAAATAATGTCGTCCACATTCTCCATACTGTTTCAATATATTATGAGAAGTCTTTGTCAAAGAAGACAATTTAAGGAAATCAATGGGATAAGAATTGGAAATAAAGAAATCAAAGTATCTTTATTTGTAGATGATTGATAGTATAGACAGGAAACTCCTACAGCTGATAAACACTTTTAGCATATTAGCTGGATACAAAACAAACAAACAAACAAAATCAGTACCCTTCCTATATACAAATTACAGACTACAGAGAAAGAAATAAGGGAAATACCTTTCACAATAATCTCCAATAATATAAAATATCTTGGGACAACTCTAACCAAGCAAGTGAAAAACATACAAGAATAAAGGTTTAAGATATTGCTGTAAGAAGTTCAAGAAGGTAGCAGAAGATGGAAAGATCTTCAATGTCCATCGATCAGAAGGATGACTTTATCAAATATTACCATCCTACCAAAAAGAATCTACAATTTCAAAGAAATCTCCATCAAATTTACCACACAATTCTTTACAGATATTAATGTGACAATCTTCTGCTTCATATAAAAACAAACAGAAAATAAAATAAAACAAAACAAAACAACAAAAAAATCCCAGTCTAGCTAAAACAATCATGAATAATCAAAGAACACCTGGAGGTTATCACCATTCCTAATTTCAATCTGTAGTAGGTACAGATATATGAGCATGCGGTCTGAGCATGCAGTCTGAGGATTCGTAGAGACAAGACTGCCCTTCAGTCTGAGGATTCTGTAGAGATAAAAGGTCTCTCTAGTGACTGGCTGAACCGCTTCTCTGATCTCACAGCTTTCCCCCCCCCAATATCTGACCCCGGGTTTTTATTATTAAAACCAATTAGAATTCTTGCTACTGTGGCCTGCCAGCAAGGTATATAGTGCAATGGTGGCACAAAACTTCTGAGAATAATCAACCGATATATGACTTAAGTTTGTGTCTGTATGAATGTTGATCCACTCCATTAGGTGGAGTCCCTATGTGATATTGCTTTAGTGATCAAGAGCATGAGACTATAAACAACCCAAGGACCTAGGTTAAAATCAAATACTACTATTCTACTCAAAAAAGTAGCAATAAAATAACTACTAATGACATTTTGCTATGCTCATAGAGTGGTACCTTATTCAGCCCTCATCATTTAAGCTTCTCCCTATATCACATGGGAGCAAAAACAAAGTCTGCCAGCCAGACAATAAACCCTGAGGGACTTCTGAACACTCTGTTGTAAAAGAGATATCGCCACCAAACTCTTCCTCCCGCGAGTTAGGTAAACCTAAAGAAGGAGAGACAGAAAGAGTGTAAGAGCAAGAAAGGATGAGATACGTTAAGAAAATGAGACCCTTTAAACACAAATGATCAAGGTAACAATGAACTCATAGAAACGGAGGCAAAATGCGCTGGTCTGTACCGACATGGCGCCCTAGATCCGAAGGGGGAAATGAACATATCTTCTCATACCTAACTCAGGAACAATTTCTAATTGATAGCAAGTGAAAATTTTTATCCAAGGAAGTTTCACTGTGGAAACAAACTACAGTCTAAAAGGCAGGCTACATGCCCAGCAGTAGGCAGACAAAAGAAAACAAACTCAGTGGTATTTCTGGAGGTTCCTTATTATATAATGTTGTGTGGGGGCTTTTCTTTCCTTTTCTAGTTTAGTTTTTATGGGACTCCTGAGTGTGCAAAGGATTGAGTCTCTGCTTCTATATCTATTTATTGGGCTCTTCCATTAGTTTTGTCCTATACTGATGTGTTAGTTTCTGTTTTATCTTATGTTATTATATGTTTTATTGGCCCTTAGAAGCCTGGTTGTTCTCTAATGAGATACAGTAGGGTGGATCTAGATAGTAGTGAACATGGTTCAGAAGAACAGGGAGGAGGAGAGGAAGATGAAACTTTAATCAGAATATGTGATATTAAAAATATATTTTCAATAAAAGGAAATAAGGGATCAAATAGAACAAACTTTTCTAATTTAGCATCATAATACATATTAGTATATTCAAGGGTGATTAAAAAACAAATAAGAGGGTTGAGTGATGGTGGCACATGCCTTTAATTCCATCTCTGGGGTAGCAAAGTCGGGCCGATCTCTGTGAGTTTGAGGCTAGCCTCGTCTACAGACAGAGTACCAAAACAGCCAGGCTACATAGAAAAACTAAAAACCAACCCTCCCCGCCAAAAAGATATAAAGAAGATGGGGCAGTGAAAGAAGAAATGGAGAAAACTAAAAATCAGAGAGGGAATGAAATAAGAGAATTATTAATATATCCAATTATTCCTATGTTGCAAATCTGGCTCATAATATTTCAGAAAATGGTTCTACTGTGTTTTTAACCTTATAACAGTTATAAGAATTTTAAAGAAAGAAATTGTTTATATTCTTTGTTCATTTAAATATGTTAACTGTAGAAAGTAAAAATTTTAAATGAAGTGTAATAAAATACCCTACCATGCTAATCTCTTTATACTTGACTGGCAGGCAACTTTTAATGAATGAGGCATTGGTAACTAACGACACAGTGCTGACATACACTTGCTCACAGAGAATTATATTTTTCTTAATGTGAGTCAGAAAGATGGTGGCATGGAAGACGTGAAGCAGAATAGAATAGGCTTTTATATGTTCAGGGCAGTGAAAGTATGAGACTTCCCATGCATTAAAGACACTACAGAGTTTATAAGAAGTGTAAGGGTTGCTTTTATCTAGTCATCATGGATTCTTATTACATCAAATCAAAACTGACCTATGGAGCTTTAATTTCTAACATGCACCTTCATAGGTGTTAATATGTGTGTTTTAAAGATGTTTTTTGAAAAGTCTAGAAAAATTAGTGTCTTGTCATTGGGTCAAAAGTGCTGAAAATTTTTCAGCTGATTTTACAAAAATTTGAAAGCTGACTTTTGTAATGCCTTATGAAAAATGTTCTCTTTTAAAATTCCTTGCTAATGTTCTTAAGTATTTACCAAATTCTGTTATTCAAATTTCTTATTAAATAAGGGGTTCTCTTTAGATAGAAATATAATAAAAAATGGTAGAAGGAAAAGCATGCAGATTGGTGTTGCATCCAATATTAACTAACATTAACATCCTTAGATAAAAATAAGAATTAAAATGTAGATAATTACAAAACCAAGTCAAGTAGTTCAAATACTCAGTAATTCTCTACAAAGTACAAATCCATAATTTAAGTTTATTATAGTAGTTATACTTTTAATATGTGTCATCTTGAAGAACATTTTTAATCAACAGTTTATTAAAAATTATTCCATTTGATATCCTATATTTCTGAAATTTTAAATTTTAATGTGACACATATTAAGCTGTGTTATTGTACCAATTATAATGAGACATTCCACCGCAGACATTTTCTTTATTAAGTTCTATTTCAGTCCATGATTTCTTATGAGTGCCATGGGTATGAAATAAAGGCTTCTCTATAGGATATACAAATGTGTCACCTGTTGTGCCCGTGTTTCTCAGTTTGCAGGGTCATTGATGGTTGAGGATGTTAGAAATTACATAGTAGCTTGTTGTTTCTTGCACAATATGCATACATTCAAAAATGATGAAAAACTTTTTCCAATTCGCTTTATTTTCTTTGAACTCAATAGCTCAGTCTCAGTAAAACAACTTCGTGATGTGGTTGCAGCAAGAGAATCTTGAGTTCACAAAACCAAACTGGGTATTAAGGAAAAGCCAGTTATATTAGAGGCCTATATTAGGTTACTATGCATGAGAATCCAGGATGGAAATTATGTAGACTTTCAAGAAGAGAAGACACAAAATTCTTCCTTGTTTTTATTCCTCATTCTCAATTTTTCTTGTTCTGCTGTTAATAATGTTGGTGATAACCATTTACTTGTTTCAATCAATTTTTCTTATTTTTTGAGAATGTCATGAATGTATACAATGGAATATTATGACAGCTGCCTGTTTCTCCACATTGTTCTCCTGCCCATTAACAATTCCTCCAGCCAAATTTTATTCTTTTGTTCTTCTTTATTTTTTTAAACAATTCTCTGACTCTGAGCCTCATTAGTGCTGTCTATATGACATGGGTGTGGAGATATCTATTGATGCATGGGAACCCTACTAATGACGATATTCTCAATATATAAGGATTCTCACTCCCCAGTAAACTATCAACTCTTAATAAATTTTCGATATACGAAGAGGTCTAGAAATCATCTATTCCAACCACAATAGAATTTTGGTTGGCTTGATTTTATTTTGCTCTTAGGTAGGTAACCACAGATACTGGTTCCTAGCTGCAAATTTCATTCTTTTGTTTGCAAAAGAAAGCATTTCACAGCACTCTTTTCCATATTTCTGCTGTTACATTCTTTTTGCCTTCCTCTTCCTAGGTATCTGCTGAGCCTTCATAATGATGTGGCTAATGTGGATGATGTTCCATTTACAGAAGATCACCAAGTTCCTAATTATAAGCAATTTAGCCAGGTATGTATCTTTTCATTGAACACTGTCCAGTACAAAAAGAAACTTTTCTGACAAATGTTGAGAATGACCTAGGTTTATGGATATAATCATTAAAATGTAAAAGGCAAGTTAACACCAGGAACTTTTAGCAAAATAGCAATAGTGAGTTCTACTCAAAGGCCTATACCTCTCCAGCCATGGGCTTCTGACCAGGAACAAAGTGTAAATAATAGAATTGCCTACTGCAGAGGAAACAATAAATGCAGTTCTAAAGCAGCTAGTTACCCCAATAACAATTGTGCTTCCATTTCCCAGTAAAATCTTCTTGACTGCAATGGATGTATCTTAGACTATAGTGTCCAGTGCTAGAAAGACAACTGCTGTCTTTTCTCCCCTAATGGCTGACATAGCACCTTTTTTGGGGGGACGATGGAAGCTAGACAATTATAGTGATAATTCATTTGTATAAAACTGCCTAAAGATCAGAGAGTATAAGAGCCCCACTGGTCAGTCTTACCAACCAGGCAGTGGTAAAACATATCTTTAATCCCAGTAGTCATACTAGTTTGCATTAGAAACCAGGTGTGACTGGTGCATGCCTTTAATCCCAGCTCTACAGAGGAATATAAAATGGGTGGGGAAAACTCTCAAACATAGTCTCATTCTGACAATTCTGGAGGCAGAATCACCATTTCAGAGGTAGAGTTAAGAGCCAATGATTGGTTGTTTTTGCTTTTCTGGCCTTCAGGTTGAACCCCAATATCTGTTTCTGGGTTTTTATTAATCACGCTACATAAAGGAAGGGGTAAGTTTTGGTCAGACTAAGTCTGAAGTCTCTATCTTCTGAAACCAGTATGTATGTTGTCTTCAGCAATACTAAAGATAGTGTCTTTCAGGGATTGAGAGGTGCCTTAAAATATCTATATTGCAACAAAATAAAAAAGTGAAAAGAGAGTAGAATTTTAGTGTAACAAAAGAAGAGAATAAATACTGAGGGATAAAGTTAAGTGGGGATCAAAACAGAAGAATGGGAGATAGGAGAATTAATGATTCTAGGGTGAAACTACATTTTGGCAATGATTAACAGTTGCACAAAAGTTTTACCATTTAATTCAGAATGTATAGTTCTTTGTATTATCCAACTATTTATTTTTTTTTTGGTTCTACACAGGAAGCTACTTGTAACATTTATAGCACATCAGTCATAATGTTCCAAATATAAACTCAACCAAGGTGTCTTGCCAAAGGGATTGAAGAACTTTGGTATATCTTTACTCAAATGGTGCATATTCAGTGATCTAAAAAATAAAATGATAAACATTTTATGGCACAAAAGTAGAACATAATATATAATTTCAATTCCACAAATTCTACAATGTACTATAAGAATCTGTCTTTGTAAAATGATGAGGAAGTGGGAAATAAGATGAATGTAAGAGATCATAGGAAGTATTTATCATGTTCTCCTTAATCATTATAGTTTCAGTATTCTGTTTTGCCTTTAAGATTATATTTATCCTGTAACAGCTTTTTAATCATTACACATACAGCTTTCTTGTTTCTTATGTTTTAATTTCAATTCATTAGAAAGGAAAAACAAAAAATAAATTGTCTTATTTTGGCTTTGTGACTTGTATGATTTGCTAACTTCTGTGAGCCTAGATTTGTTTCATCATTAAATTTTCTGGTAAAATATAACCAATTTAAGGGTTAATTAATTATGAAATACTTGTCACAAAGATTGATAAGTGACAAAATGTTAAATAAATAGCAGCAACAGTTTGAAAACTTAAAAGGTTACTTGAAGTATAAATAGGTTTAAAACCTTAGTTTTCAGTGAGTCTAATAGTTTAAATTCAAACAGAGTAGATTTCACTTCAATGAGAATTGTTTAGTCAAGAAATACTCCACAAATACTATGAATGATCTGGGTCAACAGAAAATTCGCTAAGTTCAGAATAAATGAATTACAAGGGTAGTAAAAACTATTGACTGAGGATTAAATATGAATGGAAAAGGCATGCTCCTGACTTAATATAGATATTGCGTTTCAGGACTTGAGGATTGGCTTATGGGTTTTGAGTGTGTCCTGGTTTGCTTTCTGCTGCTGTGACAAAGGCCATCACCAAAATGGGGGGGAATAACTTGCTTCACTTTACAGTTTACAGTCTATCTCTGAGGGTTGATAAGACAGAAGCTCAAGGGAATTGAGGAAGAAATGGAAGCCAAAACTACCAAAGAATACTGCTGACAGGTTGGCTTGCTTTTCATGACCGGCTTGACATTCTGGGTGGGGTGACTTCTCCAGGAGTGTTGTTGCCCACAGAGGGCTGTGCCTTCCATTTCATTGATTAATCAAGAAAATTTGCCACAGACATTCCCATAAGTTGATCTTGCAGAGACAATTCGTTAATTGAGGTTCCCTCTTGCTGGATAACTCTATTTTGTGTCAATTTGATAAAAAAAAGCAATTAGCACAAAGCGTGCATTGCTCTTAAAGAGCCTTGAGTTCGCTTTTCAGCATCAAGTCAGCCAGTTCACAAACACCTGCAATTACAGTTCCAGGGTTTCTCTCATGCCCTTCTTATCTCTACTGGTACCACCATTTATCTGGTTTCACACACGTGCACATACACACAAAATTAATTAATTAAAATATATTATGTTTTTTATTATAATGTAAACATTGCTGAAGGAAGTTCTGATGAGATGAAGCAAATCTGTTTTTGAAAGTAAAGCGAGTTATAATATGACTAAAAAGGGAAGAAAACATTAACACTCATATATGTATACAAATATTTTTGTGAGTTTTTAAGTAATGAGAGGGGAAAACATCACAGTTCAGAAGGAAAATGATTGAACATGATGGGAAACTCATAAACATTGCTGATGGACCAATTTTTTATTTGGTCAGGAGATTAAAAACATGAACTAATGATTAATGGTTTGACCTTCTATCATGAGGACTTCAAGATACAGTTGTTTCAAGCTATATCTTTTAATGCTTACCTGTTGGAGAATATTATTTTAAGATGTGTTACTTTTGTTTACGGTGCATTTGTTTAATGATGATAAGATGTGTTTGATTAAATAAAATTCATCTGTCGTTAGGAGACTGAGTCATCAACTACCAGAAGTGGTAAGGAGGAGCCAAGTGCAGAAGGGTTTTTAAGGAGGAGCTAGGAGAAGCAGAAGGAGAACTTCTTGGGAGACATGAGGAGGGGAGTTAGGTGAGCTGCTTGCTATTTAGTTTTCTGGGGAGCAGAATTCTACCTCAACCTTTGAATCTTGAGTTCTTCAGAGGGACAGAGATTTACATAAGTTCCTTTAGTAGCTTTGAAAGAGTTGGTGTTTGAGGGAACAGAATTTCCTCAAGATAATTCTCTTGTGACCCAACTCCAACTTCTGCTGACAGGCAGCTGTGGAATTGCAGTTGCTGACTATGATAGCTGTAGTTTAAAAGGTAGCAACAATTAAAATGTAAAGCAACATTACCCAATTCTGCTCTTGTTAATGGAGAAAAACTCTATATCTGTACACCACCATACCTACACTATAAAAGCAGAGTGAGGAAGTAAACTCATCTGTAAAATTGAATTCAGAGGGCTGAACTTCAGGGAAAGTCTCATTCACGACTTAAGTTTACTGAATCATTTGATAATTTAGAAGCATTATGCCTCATTATCCCTAAACAATTTATCTCATATTTTTAAAAGAAAAAGCATATTATACAAAATGTACTTGAGTTTTTAAAAAATATTTTCTTATAAACAATATCCAGCTATAATTAACATTTATGATAATGAATGTCTTATACATCCATTTGTTTACTTTTCCAGAATTTACCCCACAGTTGAACATACTGAATGCACATAATGTCTTCTCTCTCAATGTCTTATTTATTGTTTTCCATCTTTTAAGACACTGGTTCTCAACCTTCCTAATGCTGAGACACATTAATACAATTGCTCATGTTGTGGTGATCCCGAAACATAAAATAATTTTGTTACTACTTTAACAAATTGTAATTTTGATACTTTTATGAATTATAATGCAAATATCTATGCTTTATGATGGTCTGAGAAAACCCCTGTGAAAGGACCATTCGGCCCCAAAAGGGGCCATGGTCCACAGATTGAAAACCACTTTTTTAAGAGGACAGGTAGTCTCTTCTATAACATGTTCCATTTCCTTCTGGCTAATGTCTCTTTGTAATTACCTTTACTCTGGTATCTACTGCTCTCAGAGTACCTTATCAGACATGATGTTGTTTGATCCAATTTTTGGTAATACTAGGCTTATTGTCTTATTTTCAGTAAAACCCATATTTATCAATATGGCAGAAAGTATTTTTCTTCTAAAATAAGTAAGTAGCTTGTGGGAAGATATTTTTAATATTATATAATTACTATGTTCCTTGTTAACACCCGAGCCTGGTGACTCCTAAATATTATTTTCCTGTTATGCTTGTTTTTTCAGAGTTTTACTATTATGGCAGGCTTAATTATTCATTAATTTTAAATTTTGTCAATAAAAACTCGTGGTATATTATTTTGTTTCATGATGTTATAACTCAGCCTTTATTATTTACTTCAATGCTTAAATATCTTCAGTATTACAAAGTGAACTCCAACAAAATTACATTTTTATCAGGTTTGAATAATTATTTGAGCTTTCCTTGGCAATGTCACAAGACATTTGAATTGTTCTTTACTAACTGAAATAAAACTGATCACTTGTTCACTCCCTCCTGAACCCTGTCCATGGGGAAATGGCATTTACAAGTGCTAACTTTACTGTTTACATTTTAATTATTCACTTACTCTTCTCCTGACATAAGCATATATTACAAATATTCATGAAAACACACACACATACACATGCATAATTTAGTGGTCTGGAAGTCCAGCTCTTAAGCCACTACCCAGGATAACTCAGAGATTTGTCAGGAGCAAGAATTGAAAGATTACTACAATAACTTCACACATGATCTGATGCTGCAGGAGCTCCTTCTGCTCCTTCAGCCAATAGCCTTTAAGATACCAGTCTACTTGGGCATGGTCTCTTTTGCTTTAAAAAGCAGCTGTAGCCCTGCTCTTGCTCTCTTGCTTCCTGCTCTGCTTCCGGCTACTAGACTCTGTTCCTGGTGAAGCAGAGGGCTGTTGTCTCAGACAGTGATCTGTAAGTTTTTTCCTTAAATAAATAACCCTTTTATTAAACATAATTCCAAACTCTTGTGGGATTGTTTTGTGACTTATGCCTACAATCTGAGACTCATTTTCTTTATTTTATTAATTCTAGTTCTCTTGTCCTAATTGTCCATAATTTTCTATTCCTAATTTTTTAGTTTCATTTTTTCTCATCTCTCTGTTTCAATACTTCTGTTCCAATTCTCTCTACTTCTACGTTAAATACATTTTTTACAGAATCTTGAGGCAATAAGAAAAAGCATTGCAAGAATTACATTTACTGATGATAGCACATTTCTTGTGCTATCATCTTGTGCTATAAATGATAAGAAACCAAGCCATTTACTATGGCAACACAAGCTTTCAGGGTTCCAGGTGCAAGACTGTGACCAGAGGCAGGAGGCACAGTGCCTGGGTGAGAAAAACCACAGAGAGATCTATACAGAGAGTCAGGTTTTATCAGCCAGATTTATAAAGTGAAGAATTGGCCTAATTTTTAAATTGCTTTATATTAATAACCCTAGTTAGACATCTACATCTCTGACCTTGTGCATATCTGTAAAATTTTTAACTTAAGATCTATTTACAGAAACATTTAGTCTAGTTTGAACTTGCTCTGAAGTGAACATGAGCACATGAGCTAATTGTGTATAGCTTGAGTAAAAGGAAGAAATCAGGCTTTTAAATGTCGCACAGTTAACATGAAATAATAGATCTAGTTATAAAGTGCATCCTAGTAAATTTTTCATATATCAAAAGTATACAGCTTAATGAGAAGTCGTCTTTCTAACCATACATGGATATATGTGCCCATAAGATTGAGATACAATCATAAGATCACATATACACATCAAGTAAGTTTGCAAACTACAGTACAGATATTGGGGAGACACCATAGCTGCTTTTAAACACATGAAATTACAGATGGGAGCAAAGGTTTACAGAATCAGTGGTTTCACAGGCTTTGCCCAGAAAGGATCCTCTTCTATCAGAGAATCATTTCTCTGTTGGGTCGATATCTGAACACTAGTTGTCACCTGCTGCAACTCCCATCACCTCTGACAACTCAATCCAAATTCCAATTCATTATTATGTTGAATATATGAGTTTTTCCATTTTCCAGTTTTGAAACTTTCTTCCATAACAGAGAGAGACAATTATCTCATCTTCAAAATAATAATTAGAAATTATCTTTATTTATGCAATCACATTTCCATATGTTCAAATTCACAAACTAAGTGCCCTGCAGCAATAGGTATCGTATGGTAACTGGTATTCAAGGCAGATTTTTTGCTTTATATTTGAAGATATTCTTATAATAGATGCTAATCACTATCATTCTCTATTTTCTTCCCATTCCTCATGACTAAAAGCAATTTCAATGTTTTTCTTGTTTTCACGTCTCTTTTTCTGAATGATCCAATGGGTTTAATTACAGTTTTGTACCAGAGCTTAACTAAGGCAAAGCAATTAGTGCCTATACTACTGAAGAAAATGGCATTCTCTATCCAACAATCATAAACTGACAATATTCTTTCTAGGAGGTGGAACTTCTAGGGGTGGAATTTCATGGACTCCTGCTGTAGGAATTCCTACAGCCAGTAGCATTTAAATTACCTTCCCACTTGGGTGTGGCCTCTTATACTATAAATGCTAATGTAAAGCACATGTTTGGCCTCTCTTCTGGCAGTGTGATTCATTTCCTGTTCTCCTTTTGTTCAAAGAATTATGATATGTGAGTCTACCCCTAAATAAATAACCCTTTATTATACTCAGTTATGAGTTATTGTGGGATTGCTTTTTAGCATCCTTCTTCATCTGGTGCCCACATGGAGCTGAGCTTCATAACTACCAAGTGGACCAACTTAAAAGCCTAACTGGTCCACAGCCCAGAAAGTCTCCCACCTTTGCCTGCTTGTCTGACTTTTACCTACTAAATGGTTTTTGTAAAACCACCACCACAGCAGAGCTAACTTCATGAAGCAATTTGGAAATTTCCCAAGCTCACGCACAATTCCCCCAACTACCACCTTCCCTGCCACATGGCAACTTGTGCAACTTCTTGTTTGTGCTCCCTGCCTGTGAGTTCTGGGCTTCCTATTCTGTATTGCTTTTAATTTGTTAAGAAAGCATATTTCTCAGTATTCAACCAGCACAAGGTGAAAAAAAAACAAAGCTGCTCAGTACTGTTGGTGGCACCAGGTTGTGCCACTGGTCATGACTCTGCAACCACAACACCTGATGGACAATAAAGATTATTACACCTAAAACAATTTACCAGACTTCATAGCATAAGGTAAATATTTTATTAATTAATAAGTAAGTAAACTTGAAAGTTATATAATGGCAGACAATATTACTAAAGAAAATTTTAGTAACTTTTTACTAACACTATGGATTGTGTTCTGCATGGCTTATATGGTTATTGTGATACATCAATTTATTGGATATTAGACTCGTTTTTTTCCTCATATTATATCCTTAAGAAAGTGGTTTGATAACAGAGCCTCGAATGAGGCACTTTTCAAAATTATACAGTCTTTACAGACTAATAATGAACAGCTCACTTACAGGATTAATACCATTGAAAATCAAAAGTTAACTGAAAAAATTAATACCATTGAAAGGGGAAACCTTAGTTTGACAGAAACAATTGAATCCATGTCAAAGGGTACTGAGAAATTATCTGAAAGAATTCATACTGT
>LOJH01003613.1:14599-38508 GCA_001685095.1 Ellobius talpinus | reverse complement strand
TTACTTAGAACAGACCCCCACCCAGCTTTGAGCAGATAACCTCCCTCCCTGTCCCCTCAGCTTTGCACCCTACATTCTATCTTAGTTGAAAGACAGGTTAATTCCCAAAGGAATTAGGAAGAATCCAGGGCCTTGTAGAATGCCTCCTGTGTTACAACATTCTCTTAGAGCTCTGTCTTCTGTCTTTGCAGGCAGAACTTCCGTTTTGCACAGGAGACATTATTACTGTTTTTGGTGAAATCGATGAAGATGGGTTTTATTATGTAAGTTTTTGGAACATCGAGAAATGCTGTTCATTTTATCCCAACCCCTGGTTTGCTCTCTCTTAAATTAGCATGTAAGCTGTGATCTGTATATATCACGTTCTGAAGCATTTGCCTGGTTTGCTGCCTCTCTGAGCTGAGTTTTCTTTTGTATATAATATAGAAATCTGGGAGCCAAAGTGACACATGGCTATGAGCCTGGGACATGGGGGGCTGAGACAGGAGGATTATAAGTTCAAGGCAAGCCTGGGCTATATAGCTAGATCCTTCTCAAAAACAGAAAAGAGCCATAGGAGAGGGAGGAATAATGAGAGAAAGGAGGAAGGATAGGGAGGGAGGGTGGGCGAGAGGAATGAAGGGGAAAAAGAAGAGGAGGAGGGAGGAAAGTAGGGAGAGAGGGAGGGAGGGAGAGAGGAATAAAGAGGGAGAAGAAGAGGAGGAGGGAGGGAGGGAAGGAAGCTAGCACTGTGGTCTCTTGCTACTCTCTACTAATTATAGTATTTTCTGTGTCTACAAACCATAGACAAAGCAAACACAAAATTGCCACCATCCAAACATTTACAAAACAATTTGATTTTCTAGGTTATTTATGGCCTGGGTGGTGGAGTTTCTTTCATGGAGAATAGGATGTAAAAAACAAACCAAATAGGTGGACCAGCCCCAGCTTCCCCCTCCTCCCCTCACCCACAGCCAAACCCTCAGGTGGACCAGCCCTGGCTTCACCCACAGCCAGACACCAGAGAGTCGCTCTTCCTGCTCATTCCTGTGTCAGCCATGGTGCCTTCCTCCTCTTCTACAGCTAAAAGTAAAGGAGGCCATACACAGGGTGGGCTTGACTTCCTGCGTCTGTGTCTAGATGTCTTCTACATGTCCCCACCCATGTAACCACTCTCTGTGGTTGCCCCCCATTGCCACTCCCTCTTGGGAGTCCTACTTCTCCATGCAGTGGTGGATGCTCCCAGAGATCCCCCTCCACAGCCTCAGGCACGCAGGGTTTTAGAGGTCCGATCCTCTGAGCTGCCGAGATTTCACAGCAGGTTTTAGTGGGGTAGCCACACTGCCATGCAGATTTTGGTGAGCTTTCGACACCCCCATGTGGGTTTTGGTGGGATAGCCACACCTCCTAGCACAGAGTAACAATGTCTTTCTGTAGGCCACAGTCTACTGGTTGGCTTTTCATTTGGAACAGGGTTGGTCTATGAATTTGTATGAGGTCACAGTGTGTTGCCTTCATGAATGGTGTGTAGAAGGCAGCTCATCGCAGTGAGCTACCATTACTTCTTCAGTTCTGTACCTGTTTCTCACGTGCTGACTTGTGGCTATGTTTTGTTTTCTCCTGAGTTAGAACCTTATAAAGATCATTCCTAATGTGACCTGTCCTATGCCGGAAGAGCTGGCTCAGAGCTTAACAACTGGTGGCTCACAACTGCCTATAACTCCAGCTCCCTCTTCTACCCCTCCTCCATATGCACACATGTTACATATACTCACACAAATACACACACATGCACATAAGTGGACACAAATGGAAAAAAAGCAAATCTTTTTTTTATAAAAAGAAAGCTGCCCTCTTAAATATCTCATCCATATCATATATGCTAAATTTAACTGGTATGGAGGATTGCATAGACTGCAGCTCTTGGGTCTGCTCTTCCAATCTCTGTATTTTTATAACATGTTTATAATATATTCAGAGTTTTATAATATATTCAGTGAGCCTTGGCCCTATAGCAGACCTTCATACCTCTGCTTAGAAAAAGTCTATGCCATATTTAGGTTAGGTTCAGGGGAAGCCGTCATGTCTGACAGTGAATATACTTCCTGTCATCTAGCAAGAGTCAGAAATTTATTTTTATTCCCTTTTTATGGGTCTTTAAATTAAGAATTTATGGATCTTACTGCTATTCTCTACCCTTGAACCACAATCCCAGGCTTCAGTTTACTTTTTCATTTTGAAAATGTAAGAAACACAGGGAGACACCCTGTGTCATTCAGGCTGGTGTCCTGAGTGGCTTGGTCCCAGATCTGCACCTGTAGGCCTGGCTGCACAGAATCCCTCTTGGGATATGTGTCATCTCCATGAACTACTGTCATGAGTGCATATCTGTAGTCATCATCTGATTCTCGAGTTCTCCAGACGATGACTGTTTAGTCTTTGATGTTGACAGCTGTCACCTCCATTTGCTGTCTTACTGTCATAACAATGCTGGGTAACATGTCTGGGGTAGCTGGCCTGTGGCTTGCTGCAGACTTCAGTAGCAAATGTGTCTACACAGGGTAGACTTCCTTCTTCCTGATCTAGCTTACTAAATTCTTATCATTAACCCATTGACTGTGGAATATGTATGCACATATATGAAAATGCATGTGTGTAAGCATTTACGTGTGTGTGTGTATATATATACTGAACGGGCCTGTTTCCCTAATTTTTTTCTTAGCACACTCATTACTGTATGGGATAGTTACTAATTTTTGTATTTTAATTTGCATTCTGCCACTCTTCTAGTGGTCCTTATCAACTGTAGGCAGTGTCCTGTTGGAGTCCTGGGGTCTCACACATAGGATCACAACCTCTGCAGAGACAGATACTCTGACCTCTTCCTCTCCAATATCTGTTTCTCTTGTCTCATTGCTCTAAGACTTTCAACACCATATGGAATGGAGAAATGAACACCTTTGCCTTGTTCCTGGTTTTAGTGAAAATGCTTTCAAGTTTTACCCACTTAATATAATGCTGGCTGTAGGTTTGTCATGTACAGGTTTTATTATTACATTGAGACATTTGTCTTTTATTTTGGGTGTCTTCAGGACTTAACATGTAGGATATTATACATTGTCAAAAGCTTTTTCCTCCATCTTTTGAGAAGACCATGTGATTTTTCTCCTTGATACCTACTTAATGTAACTTATGTTTGTTGACTTACATATTTTGAACAGTCTCTGCATCTCCATTACAAATCCAACTTGGTCATGGTCAATGATCTTTATTAACCCATTGGTTACAGAATATATATGTGCATATATGTGTGTGTGTACATGCATATATATACTAAATGGGCTTGTTTTTTCTGATTTCCTTCATATACTCCTCATTAGCATATAAGGGTCTTGGATTTGGTTTGCAAATATTTTATTGAGATTTTAGTATTTGTATTCATCAGAGAAAGTGGTCTGTAATTTTTCTTTGCATTGCATATTTTTCTGCTTTTGGTATCTCAGTCATACTAGCTTTGTTAAAAGACCTTGGTAATGTTCCTTTCCTATTTTATGGAGTAATTTGAGAAATGTTGGTCTTACTCTCCTTTGAAGGTCTGGTAAAATTCACCAGGAATCCACGTGGGCCTGGACTTTAATGTGGGAGACTTTAATCACTGCTTCAGTCTCGCTCTTATGGATCTAATTAAATGTTATCTCATTTTGGTTTACTTGGGTGGGTCACGGTACGTCTAGAAATTCATCCATTTCTTTTAGATTTTTCAATTTATTGGAATATATGTTTAAGGTAATACACAATGATCTTCTGAAGCTTGTTAGTATCTGTTGTGATGGTTCCCTTTTCATCTCCAGTTTGGGTCTTTCCTTGCTTTCTGTTGGTTAATTTGGCTAAAGGTTTGTGAATCTTGTTTCATTCTTCAAAGAACCAACTTTCATTGATTCTTTGTATCTTTTTTCCATTTCATTAATTGCTACCCTGATCTAATTATTTGCTGATTTGGCATGCTCCTTTTCTGGAGTTTTCAGGTGTCTTGTTAAGATATTTACTCAAAATCTGTTTTCTTGACGGAGGCATAAATGTAGCTATAAACTGCCTTGCTAGGCCTGCCTTCACTATATCCCAGAGCTGTTGGTATGTTATGTTTTCATTTGATTCTAGGGATGTTTTTATTTCCATTTTGATTCCTCTTTCATCATTCAATTGGGTTGTCTAATCTTCATGAGTTTGTATGTGCTCTAGGGTTTCTCTTGCCGTTGCCCTGCATGGTTTTATTCCACAGTGATCAGAGAGGATGCAAGGAATATTTTAGTTTTCCTGTATTAAGTTTTGCATTGTGTAATATATGATCTCTTTTATACAAAGTTCCATGGTCTTCTAAGAACAATATGCATTCTACATTGGTTGGGTGGAATGTTCTATAGATGTCAATCAAATCCATTTGATCTATGGGGTCATGTAATTCAGATAGTTTTCCTTCAGAATGCCCTATTGCCCACTGTTATTGTGCTAGGGTTACTGTGTGACACTTAGCAGCACTTATGAACTTGGATGTTCCTGTGTTCAGGCATGTGTTAATGGCAATGTCCTCATGAGGGATTGCTCCCCTTAATATGAAGTCCCCTTCATTATCTTACTAGTTTGGTTTCCCATCTATTTTGTCAGATGTGAGAACAGCAACAGCTTTGTTTCCTCGTTCCCATTTGCTTGGACCACCCTTTCTGTCCTAAGGCAGTGTTGGCCTTTTTTGGTGAGGTGCATTTGTTTTTTGAGGCAACGGACAGATGCTTCATGTGTTGTTAATCCAATCTATTAGTCCATGTCTTTTGAATGAATTCTAATGGTCTCATTTCTCCAGGGTTATTATTGAAAGTTGTGTTTTTATTCCTGTTACTTTGATGATTTTGTAGTGCTTGGTTTTTCTTTCCCTAGTATTGCAGTGTGGTTTGCTCTTCCTTAGAGTCTTGTGGTGGATTTGGTTTTCTCTTCGGTCTGAAGGATTCCTTCAAATATTATCTGTAGGGTTGGCTTAGTGGTCACAAATTCCTTCAGTCTCTTTACTGGGGAAAGTTTCAACTCTATAACAGATCCTGCTGCTGTGTATGAGTCCAGTTTGCTGAGGTGTCTTTCAGAACCTGAAATGCATTTTCTACACCACCCTGATTCTAAAGCAACAGTTGCCAAGTCTACTGTTACTCTGATGGGCCTGCTGTTATTTGTGACTTAGCATTTCTCTTGAATATCCTCTTTTTGTTCTGTGAAATCCAAAGGTTTGGTCTCTTTAGAGTGTTGTTTATGTCTTAGAACTCCCACTTGGAATAGATGGTGTCAGTATTTTATCATTGCCCTTGCTGGATCATTCCGTTCCTTCCACCTTGTCTTCAGGCTCGGACATTCAGTTCTCTCCTTAATCTATTACATCATTGAGACTTTCCATGGGCTTTTTTTTTTTTCTTCTTTTCATTTCTGGTACATAGACTAGGTTATCCTCAGCATCTCTCTTTGTTGAAGCCTTTTTCACACTGCCCATTGTCCTCCTTCTTTCCTCTAGCTGTTTGGGTTTTGAACATCCTTACGATCATGACACTGAGTTCTGTGTCTGGAATTTCATTTAACTTACTCTCATTAGATGCCACTGCTACAGGATTAGTAATTTTTGGAGGGGTTCTGTGTCTTCATTTTTCAGGTTTATGTCACTGTGATGGGATTTGTGTATCTTATTTTTGCTGCTTGGTTCTTTAAAATTTGCTATTTTCATTCAGTTGCCGTATTTTTAACATGCAAGACTGGTACAGTTGTGCAGTTCATAAAATAACACCTCGGTCCAGAAGCTCTGAGTGCTTGGGTAGGCTCTGCATTATCCCCTGGGTGGCACGTTAACTGCTGACTATTGCCACCCACAGTTTTGAGACTCTCCAGTTAACAGGGGCCCTTGAGACGTCAACAACTGTTGGAAGACAACCAAGGACAGTATGGCGTGCACATGGACTCATTTAATGAGACTGGGAGTGGGAGGGCAGTGTTGTGGGAAGGAAAAGAATTATTAAGTTGACTTTGAAAAAAATAAATGAGATGGATAAGGTGGCAAGAGGGAGAAGCAGGCATGCTGTTAGGGCTCACAGATCTAGAGTGTCAGATCTGAAAAGTAAAAAGAGAAGAAATGTCGGAAGGGGAGAGTATGACGTATGGCTGAGCAATATAGTTAAAAATAGTAAACTTGGGTAGGGGGATGTAAAATAAACACTTTAGATATGAGCAGTACACAAACAAAAGCAAAGTTATATATGTGTATGTGAACTTAGAAGTTATATAATAGAAAATAACAGAACATTTACAGTTTGACTTGGCTGGCATAGCTGTGCTGAGTTGAAAGGGGAAGTTCTCAAATCCCTGTGGCCCTAGAAGGCTTCTGTTGCCATGTGCAGGAGGGACCAATGGGAGCCACTGATCTCTGCAGCTTCAGTCTTCTGGTTAAGGAATGGGAGGCTCTAAGTCCTTTCTTGGTAGTTCTCTTTGACCCCTGGACCCATGCAGGCCTCTTCTGTCCCTATAGGTGGTGTGTATTCAGGGAGCAGCTTTCCCCTTGCAGGTTGTGCCTCTGTCTCCAGGGCAGCTTGATTGGCAGGCCCACTGGTGTAAAGAGGGCTTCCAGCTGAGCCCTGCTTCCCTGCAGGGATCTCCCTGGCTTAACAAGCTCCTCAGCAGACCTTGTCTCTTCCAAGAGAGCACACTGAGCACTAGCTCTTTTCTTTTGTTGGATTTTGATGGTTAAGACTTCCAGCCTAGAGGCTTACCCAGAAATCCTTGAAAAAATTTTTACAGCACCGGGTTCAATTCGCCATGCCACCGATGTGTCAGAACAGGGTTTTCCTCTCAAGTCTGAATATGCCATGGCATGCATGTGTCATCTTTTGTTGATCCATTTATCCAGAGGTAGACACGCTAGTTGCACTTGGCTTTTGACTGGTGCAGACAATGGAGGAATAAACATTCGTATGTGTGGCTTTCTGAGACCTGGATCCACTTTTTGAGGTGCACACTGTGAGGTCACACAGTAGCGTTGTAGTTTCTGGAGGACCCACCGCGCTGTGCTGCACAGCAGCTCCACCACTGCATTCCCATCAGTGCTACGTGAGGGTCCATGTCTTCACCAGTATCTGTCTTCTGGTTTGAGGAGCTCCCAGGAAGTTCTTGACCATATTCATTCTGATGGTGTAAGATTCACATATTTTTCACTTTTTATATTGGCAGGGATAGAGTGGGTGGTAGGTGCCATGTGGAGGTCAGAGACAAGCTGATGGAGTTCTCTCCTTCCACCCAGTGGGTCCAGGGATTGAACCCTGGTTGTCAGGCTGATGGCAGGCACCTTACCTGCTGACCCACCCTGTAGTGCAATCTGTGTTTGCACTACTGTGACCTGTAGTGTTGTGATCTTCACAAATCTTTTTTGGCCATTTGTCCATTCATTCGAAGAAATGCCTATTTTTAAACGTCTTGTTTGGCTGTTTCTTTACATACTGTGGTTATCAGCCTCTGGCAGAAAGACCATTTATAACTATATATCCCTCCCTTGGGTCCATCATTACACTTTTGGTTGTTCACTGTGAGGCTTGCAAGTTCTGTTTGATGAGGTAGGCTAATTCGCGTCCTAGACCATCAATGAAGAAACGTAACCCCATGTTGTCAGGACCAGCCAGGATTGTAGCTTTGTTTTGGAGCAAGGACTATGCTGTTTTGCTCAGGCTGGTCTCAAGTAGTCCTCCTGCGACATCAGCCTCCTAAATAGCTGGGATTACAGGTGTGAGGCGCAGTCCCAGCCAACTTTGAACTTGGTTTGAGTATTTGCAGGCAGGGTGGTGCTGGAAGTTCTGAGGCTGGAGAGGTGTGGCTGCTGAGGGAGATGCATTCACGGGACTCCACCTTAACCTGGTATGTGTGCAGATGTGTGAACACAGCTGCAGGAGTTTCTGCCACCCTGAAGCAGAGGTCTGCGGGCATGAACACTCATCTCTGCCTTGTTGGGTCAATGTTTACAGTAATGACACATTCCTATATAAGAAGAAAAACCACAGGGTTTTTGACATGAGCTGGTCTGACCTTCTTTGCTCTTTTGGATCTTTGGCTCCCATATTCTCCAAGGAATAGCAGTGGCTGGGGTCACTGCTGTCACAAGCTGCTGTCTTTACACCCTCATCCATTTTGATTTTGATATAGGATCTTGTCAAGTTGCCAAGGCTGGCCTTGAACTCCCTCAGTCTCCCAAACAGGCTCAGTGGAATGCAGACACCAGGCAAGTGCTTCACCACTGAGCTGCACTCCAGCCCTAGAGGACATTGGGCTTGAGAATCAAGGAGTGGCTCCAAGTAGAGTTGAATCTTTAGGATCTATTCCTCAATCCTAAAACAAGAGCTGCACTTGACAGGCCAGAACAAGACTTGTGGAGGACTGGAGTTCCCACTTCCCAGGAGGCTGAGCAGGAGGGTTGTGAGTTCAAGGCTGGCCTGGGCAACTTAGTGAGATCTTATTTCAAAGTAAGCCAGAAGAGAGCTGGGGATGTGGCTCAGCTCAGCAGTAGGGCACTTGCCTGGCTCTTGTAAGGCCCTGGATACCTACCTCATGTGTGGCTGGGCTTCTTGTCATGATTCGGACTCTGTAGGGAATGTTTACCCAACATTCCTTCAAGCCCTGCCACTTCCAGCCAGAATCAACTGGTCACATCTGTCCTCTTAGGTAGGGTGTCCTTGTGGGAGAAATAGGTTCTGGAAAAAGAAGTGGCTTCCTTGACCCTTTCTCCACCCTTTGTTTACAGGGAGAGCTAAATGGGCAGAAAGGCCTCGTGCCCTCCAACTTCTTGGAAGAAGTGCCTGATGATGTGGAGGTCCATCTTTCTGATGCTCCATCCCACCACTCCCATGACCCACCCATGCGCTCCAAGGCCAAAAGGGTAAGCCAGCCCCCTTAGCCTGCCTGCCTGCCTGCCTCTTCCCCTCTCTGCGGTCTGGCGCAATCTTTGCATTGCTGCTTTCATGACTTGGGTCCCACCAGCATCTGCCCTGATTTTTTTCCCCTCTGTCCTTCTTTGGGCATTGTGCCCGTAAATGCTTAGCTCCAACTTGTATGTTGGTGTCCCACAGAAGGACCCTTTGGTTTCAGTCAGTCCGCCTGACTCCAAGGCCTTCCTTGGCCTCTACAATAGGTGCACAGTTCAGCTGACAGAGAGTGAGGTTTGGGGACCCAAATGCCACTGGCCACCCCCTTAGGGCTTAGATGGCAGGGCTTCTGCAGCATAGCACGCCTGCCTGAGACTGCATTCTCTTGAGTGTCTCATCTTCACGTTTCGCCATCACTGCGAGTTCTTATCTGTTGTATTTTACATATATGTTTTTATCTCTTCGCTCATCTGCTTGGACATAGAAGAAGAGTGTTCATTTCACACCCTAATCAGGCATGTAGCCTTCACGTAAGTGAGCAACCGAAGACACCTTAGAGAGATACCGACTTAAGCTACCCTAAGCGGACAGCGTGGTAGTCTTAAGACTTCAATGTGGGCTTAAAGAAAGAGAAAGAGAGAGAAAAGAAATATGTCTCAAAAAAACCCATTGGACCTAAAGTATTTTAGGCTATCTCACCTGGTCTCAGTTGCCCAGCAACTGGATTCATAGTGAAACGAATCATCTTGAACAATCATTTTTTAAATATGTCCATTGAGAATACGGGAAAGGCCAACCTTGGGAACATATTTCTTAAAGCTGTTTGTTTACACAGAGTGCGCCAGCGTGTACTCAAAAGGAAAGCTGCCTATTGCATTGTTAGCCATCCTCGGGAAAAGCACAACCCGATCCACATGTTTACTGTGAGCCAGCTTGACTCACACTATCAGCCAAGACAAAACTTTAATCCCAGATCAAGCCCTGAGGGTCAGCCTTGGCTCTGGGCGTGCCAAAGCTGGCCGGAATACCCAGCTGCAGCACCTTGGCCTTAGGAGCAGTTGTTCCCTCTCCTCAAAGCACAATTGTTCAGAGCTCATGGAGGTGAGAGAGAGAGGTGCTGGCCTACCAATGCAATACTGTCTCCTGACGTGGCAGCTCCTGTGACTGCACTAGCTGGTCCCGTGGTATCTTCAGGTGTGCTTTGGGGTGCGCCCTAGGTGTTATCCATTAGAGTTAGACCTTGATTTTAAATCCAAGCAAGCTTGGGGCCCCCTTGCCTTGTATGGTATATATGCCCACTGAGTGGCCAGCTCTCACTTGCCAAGTTTTGCCCTGGAGAGTTTAGAGAACCAGAGGCTTGGCAATTACTGGCCATGCTCAGGTGTAGCTACAGAATGAAGTTAAAATTGGCACTCTATGTCCCTTAATCAAATTCCATCCCTTTGAAACACTGTTGGTTGGCTTTTTTTTCCCCACCTAATAGTCTTTCAAAGCCCACCATGTGCTGGGAAAAACATACCTCTCTTTGGAAACCGTGAGAAGGGCCTCTGAGCTTCCTTAGATTGCAATTAAGGTTCATTTCAGTTTGTTTTCTTTCAAACAGTGTGCCATTCCCAAAGTTTCTGTAGGATTCTAACTGACCCAAGGGCTCACTCCACCATGGCAGGGTCTTATCCCACCTAGCTCATGATCCATCCAAATTCCCATTGAGAGCTTTTGCTTTACAATGATTGATGGGTACTCGGCCACCTTGCCTATCCATCTGATTGACAATAACTTCCCCTGCTTTTAGTCTGAATTTTCAGAGTAAATTATGACCTGGCTTTCTTTGCCAAAGCGATGGCCACCCTGTCTCCCAAGACACAGACAGCGAAAGCCCATCGAGGCCAGCCTCTCTCTCAGAGGGGGCTTGGGAGCGGGCGTGTGCTTCTCATGGCATACTTTAAAAATTGAAAGAAGAAACGAACCACCCACCCTTTCCCCTGGCTGGCGGGAGATGGGGCAGTACGCGCGTTACCGAGTGAATTGTTGTTGGCGCTGACACACCCAATAAAACTGTCGCAATGTACCTACTAGGTTCCTCCCGAGGGTTCAGGGACAGCAAGGAGAGCTCCATCCCCCACAGCCCATCTCCATTCGGGGTCACCTACGTCATCTATGGGTTCTGGTAGTCCTGGGAGAGGCAGGGAAATGTCCTCGAAAAAGAAAAAAGGGCTGCTCTCCAGAGGCAAGAAACTGCTGAAAAGGCTGGGTGCGGTGAAGTGACCTGTGAGCCTCCGGACAATTCCAAATCCATGTCACTTGCTTTAATTCCAAACTAGGGCTTTCATGACTCCCAAAACCCAACTTTGACCCCTCCATACAGCAGTAGAGAGATGCACACTTACACTACCATCCATGTAACACCATTGGAGAGATCAGGGAGGGGCTGCATTGTGGTCCCCTCCTTCTCCACTCCCAAGGTTCTATCCCAGGTCTGGGGTGGGAGGTGGGAGGGACAGCTGGCTGAGCAGCAGGAGAGGGAGGGCTCTCTGCAGCACCCCCTACCTGCAGTTCCAGCCAGCACACACTTGACATCAGCCCTTACAGGATTTCCGACTTCCCCCACTTTTCAAGATGCTTGCCTCATTATGCATTACTGTCATTTCCACTCTGGTCTTGAAATTCCTAGTTTAATTCGCCTTGATGTTCTGCCTTATAACTGCACAGTGGTTTGTACTGTCGAATAAAAACACCGTGTATACTTTGCATGTGTTGTGCATTCCTGGGCTTCATCTTCACTCACACAGTGGCTTCACATCCCAGTGGCCCGGGCCCTACACTTTCAGATGCCTGCCTTGGTCTTTTCAAAGCAAGCCAGCCACACACAGGAGATGTTTACTTATCCCACCACACAAAAGAGCAAAGGGGAGGGAGTGACCGGCAGCATGCACGTCCTCTAGCTAGCTAGGGCACTGATAATCTTTGCGCTCCGTGTCCCATCCTGTGGCTTTAGATTTCTGTTACTTTCATTGTTTGTTGAAATGCCTTGCCCCGATACACCGCCAACAGCACACACAACAGTCACTACATGCTTCATTAGCCAGACCAGAAGGAGCCCAAATCACGATCTCTCAGACACAGCCCCACCCACATTCATCTTTATCATTAGCCTTCAACAGCAGACCTCCCGAAAGGCTGGCAGATGTGACGGTCACTACTTTGTAATTCCTGTCCACTGTAAACTGTTTTTACTCTTTCTACACACTTTTCAGACTGCCTTTCTTTTGTAATTTCTGGAAGGTTTATAAATGAATGACGAAGTTTCCCCCATTGTGTCTTCAGAAACTCTATTGTAAATTGTAGTATAACTGTATGTGGTAGATGGATTAAAAGGCCGTTCGTTCCTCGGTGTGTGCAGTGCTGTGTGGATGTGTGCATGTGGACGGTTAGGGTGACATATTTTCTAGAAATAAACTTTGTTATTTTGTACAATGCTGTGCATTCTGCATCTTTATTTTAAATACTCTTCTCCAGGCAGGGAAACAGAATTCCTTTCTGTTTTGTGTCCATAAAGAACTCCATGGGCTTGGATTTGCTGGGACTAACTAAAAATATGACCTCGAAACATGTTCTAAGAGTCATTTACATGGCATTCCTGGTGGCAATCTTCATGGGAAAACAGACAGCAGTAGCTAGTCTACGTGTTACTAGAGACATGCATACAGAGACCACAGGAATCTGTTGAACTGGGGATTCAAGCCAAACCTCTTAGCAGCAGCGCTCCCCCGCCCCCACCTTTTCTAGGAACATCAATAAAGAACTGCTCTGCTTCAACACAGTGAAATGCAGCCTGACTTACCACATGGCTCTGTAGAGGTTTCCCTCCTAGGCTCGGTCTGTTGGCCTCATTTTTCCTGGGATGAGGTGAGATGGAAGGGCATGGTAGAGAAAGGCTGCTCTCCTCAGTGTGGGCAGAAAGCGCAGGGAACCAGGGGACAGATCCTTCCCACAAAGCCATGTTGTTCCCACAGACCTACTTTCCTCAGCCAGGCCCTGGCTCCTAAGAGCCTGTTCAGCTATGACCTAACTCATCAGTAGATTAACTGATTGATTAAACTGTCACCCTCTCCATCCAGCCACTTCCCAAGAGCCCCTCAGATGGCAGCCAAGCCCTGAGCACATGCGACAGTTTTAGGCTCAAGCCTCAACAAGAATTGTTCAGAGTAGGAGAGAAAACCAGGCTGTTTATGGCAAGAGGAAAATAACAGTTCAAATCCACCACTTCGAATCTGACTGCACATTATGTAATTACAGCCAGTGCTGCGATGCCATTATTCATGCAGAATCATACTTTATCTACTGCATTTAAACAAAATTCTCAAAATGGGGGAAATAGCCAAGATCCCTAGGATAAGGTTCTCTGTGCTGGTGACTTTTCTTGCTGCTCTAAAGGGGTTCCTCTGGCCACAGCCTGGGGCACATCCACTGTGCGGTACCTGGTCACACCGCACTACACCCAGTGGGGCTGCAGACAGACAATGCTGTCCCTCATCCTCAACCCACGGGATGGTTCTGCCCAGCTCAGGGTGGATCTCTCCTCCTAACACCATCCCCGACAGGTCCACAACTGTTTCCATGGAGAGTCTGAATCCCTTCAGGTGCACAAGGAGGAGGAACCATCAAACTTGATGAAACTTACCTACATCCCCCCCACCAATAAACAAGAGACAAATCAAAGGTGATAATCAGCTAGATTTAACTTTGTCTCACAACCTCTTGCTTGAAAGTGAATCTGAGTTTCTCATGCTAAAGGCTCCTCCCTGCCTAGAAGGGAGGGGCTTCCACCACAACCTCACTAGGCTCCTCTGGGGAGATGCCATAGACAGAAATGCCTTTTAAATGACTTTAAGCTTCATCAAAAATGATCAATAATGAGTTCATAAAATACAGACAGCAGGCACAATCCCACACCACTGGCTGAAGGAACACAGACTGTAATATAGCTCCTTCTAGCTCAGAGTTGCTCAGACAAGGATGGAGTCTGCTCCTGCATGGCCAAGCTGCTGACTCGACATAATCTGGACCTGACATGTGCGCATGCCCTGTAAATAAATTGTTTCTAGGACTCTAACTTAGGAAAGAAGAGTGATCAGGGATGGATAAGTAAGATACTTCCCATGACATGGTCAGAGTGCTCACTTTCCCAGACACGGTCTTGTCCTGAGGGGTAGGGCCCACTGGAGGGTCACAATCCATGCCAGCTCTAGGGACATCATCTGTGCCTTTCCTCCTCCCTTTCCTGATGGCTCAGCCCATTTACAATAGCTGATGTCTAGTTCCAGCCTGCTTACTCACCAACACACCACAGTCCTCTCCCCCACACTGCCTGGGAAATATGCAGCTCAGTCAAGGGTGATGCAGCCCTTCCTTGCTCAGAGGCCTCCTCCTGCATCCCTTACGGTCTCAGTAGCCAAAATGCTGCAGTTCATTTTTCCACCTTTCAAAGCAGGGCTGCTGCCTAGACACAAAGGGATGATGTTATCTTCCTACCAGTGTTTCCGGGCCCCCTGAATTCTCCACTGGCCAAGTTCTTTGTGGAGGTGAAATCCCCCGGGTGTCTATTGTCACCCCTCCCTGTGTTCTGTGTCCCCGTGGTTAGGGATGCAAAGCCTTATCTTATATCCTGGGACTTGAGAGCCCCTCCTTTTCAGATAGTGTGCTCTGCCCGTAACTTTTCAACCCGAGGATGAAATGAGAGGCCCAGACAAGCACGCAGCAGCTGCCCTCTGGGGAAGACAGGAGTCTAGTGCTTGTCTGTGATTCTCTAATGAGCTCTGAATGTTCCTGATCCTGGAAGCGGGCCACAATAATTTGTTCCTTGTGGTAGGGAGAGGACCAAAAAGGCCAGAGTCCCTGGGTACCCCTCCTTTGTGCTCAGGTCTGGGCCTCCCAGGAAGTCCTCCCACCAATTGCTGAATTTATATCAGATTTGGGTAACAGGTTCTATCTGCCTCAAGGGCCTGGCAGTCTCTGGTGACTCTGTTCCCTTGGTGGCAGTTCCCTCAGCAAAAAGGTACCAACCCTGGCCACAGATGTAGCAGCCACTCTGCCTCTGGTCAGAGCTCTGTGTCTGTTTCTATCAATATCTGACTTCATCATACCCATAACTTCCGGGTACAGTGTGGAGCAAGGGGAGCAGATGGGCTGTCTGAAGGAATGACCACAAGGAGCACTAGGCTAGAGGAGAGGGACTGGACCCCTGGAGACTTTCCCTCTTTACCCATCCCTGCAGGGCTAGCAGGAAAAGGAAGGGTGTGTTGGGGTCCTCTGTATATACCAGGTGAGAAGAATCTAGTTGTCCACAGAAGACAGAGCAGACCAAGCCAGGACACAGTGCTGTCGGTGACAAGAGCCTTACAGAGCCTTAGCTTGTGAAAGTTGAAAAGGAAAGGGTGGGGGGGGATGGGAGAGAGTAGTGAGATAATTTAAGGCCCACTCCCTACTACTCCCTCTTCCCTAAACAGGCATAATTCTTAACTGCATTCTAAATCCTACCCTTATAACCACAGATGAGTGTAGCTCTCACCTCTCATCAAAGAAGCTTTTTTTTTTTTTAAGACAGAAACTATTATAGAAAGTCGCAACTGATCAAAATGCAGAGAACAAATGACCATGGGGTACCCGACCTCCAGTTGATACATCTACAACACAACCCCTACACCTGAGCTCAGGGAACATCAAGGAAGAGGGAACAGAAAGACTTCAAGAGCCGAAGGACCAGGACATCTGCCGTGAGAGTGTCTTTTGTATATGACAGGGAAGCTGTCGCCTAAATAAGACCTGCACAATTACACCTCCAGGTGACATGCCAGTGTGGGTGGGGGAAGCTCACAAGCCACCACCCCTAGATGAAGAGCTACAAGCAATCAAATGGCTGACTGCTCAGAAAGAGAGATTGGTCTTCTCCAGGGAACAGTCCAATCCCAATTATCCAGTCCCAAGGGATCAGCCCTAAACATGTGCAGTTATAAAGAACCCTTCCCCACCAGGTATCAAGAGTTAGGTAACAATTCACACAAGATGCCAATACACCAGGGCATACTGTCTGGCCAGAGTCACCACATCATGGGAGGCTGGTGTGCAGCTGAGGATCGCAGGTCAGTGTGACTGACATGCTGAGGGTAAGGATATGCTGACTGGAACAGTGTGAAGCTGCATCCCTGGGTGCTTGTTTCTGTGGGTTTGTTGTGACATGCCATGAGGAGGTTCCAGCCACCACTCCTTCCTGACCCCAGGATACATGTTGTTTGGGGGATTGCTACACCTACTGCGGAGATGGCAGATGGCTGGCTGGGGCTGAGATGCCAATGAAGCAATTCTGAAGAGCCATCACCAGGCTGGGGAGAGCTTCAGGGGACACAGCTGCCTCTGAGTCATCCATGCATCTGTAAGTGACCCCAGCACACACACTAGTTCACCCGAGGACCCAGATGGAATGGCTTCCTTGGTCCATTAGTAGCCTTTTGGGAATGGACAGGTGTTCTGTGTGTTGCCCCAGGGTGAGACATGCCACCAATCCCTACTTAAGATCATACAAAAAGTCAAGGAGTCTGGGCTAGCTTCAGACTCATGGCAATCTTCATAGCCTCAGCTTCTCTAGGGATGCTGCCATTTCAGACTTAATTCCTCACATCTGGTTAAAAAAGGAAAAAAAAAGAAAAAAAAACTGACTACAAAAGAAAACAATGGGCCAGGCAGTGGTGGTGCATGACTTTAATCTTGGCAGGCAGAGGTAGGTGGATCTCTGAGTTTGGAGTCAGCCTGGTTGGTCTACAAGAGCTAGTTTCAGGACAGCTAGGGCTGTTAAACAGAGAAACCCTGTCTCAAAAAAGCAAAACAAACAAAAAACCCAATGGAATTTCAGAAATTGGAATTTGTCTAGGAGTCTCGTGATGGAGGACAGAAAAGGATAGGACCCAGGTATCAGCCTTGGGAAGCTTGTGCCCTGGAGAGATATTTCATGAAGTTCTGACAACTGGTCAGGTTACCTTGCAGGAAGAATGAAGCCCAGGCAATGGTGGGTCCCCTGACCACACCCCCTTAGCTATGCAATCCTCCTGCCCTAATTTGAATATAAACCTTATTTCCAGGTGCTGAGAATGGCTTTGGGTCACTGGCTCTCTCTCCCTTTCCTTTCCTGGGTGGCCACGCTGAGTAATTCTCCCTTTTGTGCTTTTCACTGTAAAGTGCCATTTCTTTGGCCTCTGGGGGATGGGACTGAGCCTAGTCTGTCAGGGTTGATAAGATCTAACCTCTAACCCTGACAGCTGTGCTAACAGAAGGGCAGATCTTCTGCTAACTTGAAGAACCACTAGAGCAGGGCCCCACCGCTGCAAGGCAGGGTGGTCCTTCCTGTCTGGGTGACCATGCTACCCTGGGTGTTGGGGTCCTCAGGGAAACTTCCAGGTTGGCTCTCCCACCCTACTGAAGGGGTATTCCTTTTGGGGTGAGGCTGACTACCTTGTACCTTGTGTAAGGAGTTGACCCACACCAAAGGCAAAAGCAAGACAGGCCAGACCCCATATACCAGGCCAGTCAGCAGCTGCCCCATTATCTCTGGACAAATCAGCTGGGCCTATCTATGTCCTGAATTCCTAGTATAACCCAGAGCCCAGGGCCTGTGTCATGGTCTTTGCCAAGGGACAACAGCAGGTAACACTGAATAGGAGCGTCAGAGAGGGAAGAGAGACAGGCCTCTTTGAGAGCCACCTGAGCACTCACAGCTGTGGGTACGATGTTTCTGGAAATGATAACGAGAGGTATGTTGTAGCTCTGAGGACCCTGTAGCCTTCCTTCTGTCCTCAGAGAATAGAGCTGCGCTGGCCTATCAGGCTCCCAGCTCTGAGATGAAATGCTAATACTGTCCTTCACTTCTCAGGGCCTGATAGAGAGTGTCCCCCTCTGATGACAGGAAAAGGATATGTTAAAGGCCACGTGCCATGAGCCCAGATGGTGGCCCAGGAGCTGGCTTTGAGAACCACAAGGAAGCAAAATGCTTTTCATTTACTGCACACCAATTAGAGAAACCCTCAGCACACGGCAGTAAAGACGGGAACTTTATTGAGCTGTGCCAGGGACACACACATCACCGATGAGTATAACTCATCCCCCGTAGCCACACTGCAAGCTGCTCTCATAATATACAAACTCCAAGCCTCCTCTTTGTAAGAGAGTCAGACAAATGGATGTGGGACCTACACTACCCCATGAGTCGCAGCCCTCCAGACCCTAGGGCAAAGGCTCACTCCCAAAGGTTCCCACAGACACTGGCACCCACGAACTCTACTACTCTATTTTCTATTTTCTTTAAAGACAAGGTCTCACTATGTAGCCTAGGCTGACTGTGAATTTGGGGTTATCCCAGCTTCACCTCCCGAGTGCTGAAATCACAGGCATACGCCACCACGCCGGACACATTTACTTTAAGGGGTGAAATTTTATCCTTGAGTGGTCTCGAGTAGTTTAAAAACAGAAATAAAATACAGGCTTTCAAAAACTAAAAACTACCCTGTTAAGTAAAGCGATGGTCACTAATTTTACTTGATAAGAAAATTCCAAAACAAAACAAATAACAGCATCCACTTCTTTACGGCTAGCCCCATCAGTCTGAAAACACTTCCATGGAGAAAAGGTGAGATCTTTCAACAATTCTTTTCATTCTGTATGGCCTAACTCTTAAAAGAAATACCTAAAGGCACCCCAGTCTTTATCTTAGTGCCTGCCTACGATGCTGCAGACATTCTTGCCTCATGCCTTTTCCCCCTTTAAACTCAAACATGCATGAAACAAAGTTAGAGCAGTGTACAGTAAGAGGTGCTCCTGGGAGCACCTCTGAGAACCTGCCGACAGGGCTGCTTTAGGAAAGTCTATCTGTGGTACCAAGGGCCTTGCTACCGCTCTGCCAAGCAAGCTGTCACACCACACTATGAGAAACAAAGCAAACATCAAACCTATAACCTAAATCTATAGCCGCTACACACCAACCCTAAAAACCAAACTGTGGCTCCCAGACCCCCACCCTAAAACCCCACTAGAACAACAGTCATGTGAAAAGGAGAAAGGGAAGGATTGGCAGAGTTCTGGAAGGAAGCCAGCACACAGGCCCTGGCTGTTGGTCAGAGGTAGTAGAGGCGGTTGGACAGGGAGAGGTTGGGTTCTCTGTGGATGCTCTGGCCCACAAGGAAGGCCAGCTTATGTGCATACTGGCAGGGTGCAGGAACTCGGATGACTCCCTGAAGGGAAAAGAGGGCCAGTCACTGGGTTGAGCTGGGTGGGACTCCCAGGGTCCTTACCACAGCAGGCTGAGCAGGACAGGTGGCCCTGAATGGGGGCCCGAACAGTAATGCACTCACAGGCCAATTGTAGTACACATGGCAGAGCTTGTAGGTCAGTCGCTGGATGTGGTCGGGCTTCAGGCCACTGCTGTCATAGATGACATTGTAGTGTGTTGGGGACACACTCCCATTCCTCACTGCCTGGCTCACGATGAAAAAGTCATACCTGGAAAGGCAGGAAGAGCCAGGCAAGGCAAGAACACATGCTTTTACATAAGGAAAAACCTAGTCTTCTAAACAATCTCATTTTTTCTCCAGCCCCAGTGTGTCTGTGGTGCCCAGGACAGGAGAAACTCTTCATGAGCTACTGTGGCAGCACGCACAGAAGACAAGACTCTTTCCACACATGTCACCATGCCAATGCCACAGAGCATGCTGGCCACACTCCTGGGCCTTGCGTCCCTGCAATCTGTGGGGGGGGGACTCGCACACATGGGCACGCAGCAGTAGCACCAGAGTAGGGTGGATCCAGTTTCCTCCTACTGCTTCCATATTAGTAATAGCAATGCAACAACTTTAATCACTAAGGACTCAGAACAAACGTGCAAGAGCCAGAGGTAGAACAACTGTACACAACTAGTAGAGGACCCAAGCTAAGGCCAAGCTAAACAGCACACTAGAAAACTTGGCAACCATTCGAGTTCTGTTCCCTGGCAGAGTGTCAGTCAGGAGGCTCCTGTGATCTGACCTTATCAGCAAAAGAAACTGACCCTGTGATCCTGATGTTACCTAATTAGACAACCTGGAAATCAGAAGTGGTCTACACTGGAGTCTATTTGGGATAGAATGAGTCAGAGATGTTCAATGATGTGCCCGCCAGGAACAGACAAGCTCTGACCAAGAAAGGGAGAGCTCTGTGTATAGTATCCAGACTGCCACCTTCAAAGGTTCTCCTGCCATTGGCTCCAAGGGCCTGAGTGGCTCTCACAGGACTTAAACGGCATCTGGTGAGAACACATGCCTTCTACTCTAAACTCACGTGGGTGTTGTCCCTGAGTTACCAACCCTCTTCTTGTCTAGTGCCCTGAACACTCGGTGATAGTCCCAGGTTCTGTGAAGGGTGAGAGAGGCCTCAGACTGGCCCTTCCTAGGTACTGGCCTTATCTGTTTGCCCCACTTTGCTCCTGGAGTGACAGCAATTCTCTTCCGGAGCCAATCGCATAGGCAGCCTTGGAGCAAAAGAAAAACCCAAAATAGTATATTTCAAAATAAAACCCCTACTCAATCACATAGCTGAGAAGACAGCACCAAAACATTTTGTAGCCATTTCCGTCTCTGAGATGCAGGGTCCACAAACGATTCAGAGTTCAGATTTTGGAGCATGTGCTTAACCCGGGAGAGTTAAGTACCCAATTTAGGTTTTAAGATCTATGATGCTTTGCTGTTAGCAGCAGCTCACCCACCTGAGTCAGGGAACATGGGGGGACTATGGAGGTTCCTAGCTCTCGCCTGCAATGCTGGAAGCCCTCTAAAGCCTCACTCTCTAGAACAAAGGGTGTCAGACTAGGTAGCAAACATCTGCCCCCCGGGACAAAGCTTACCTCCTCAGACAACCATCCCAACCCCAGAAGAGAGCTGGTGAGGAGGTCACCAGAGATATACATCTGTCTACCTATATGGTTAAACCTGCACGCTGTGACCGGCCTAGCTTCCTCTTGCTTTCTTACTTTGGAACTTTGAAGTCAACTGTAGGCTACAGATCTGCTGACAATAAGCCCTCTCATCACCTTGAGCCTGGAGGACTGTGTGAAACATCACAGAGCTAAAGATCTGGTAGAAACAACCTATGGATGGGTTATATATGTCAAAATATAGATAGATGCTGCCCACAGAAGCTGTTCCTAGAGTCTGAAGTGCCACACACAACTATCATGGAGCCGCCAGAGGGTGTTGCTTCCAGGGTCTCAGCCTTGAGAAACCTGGGCTTTAGGAAGTATGTCAGATCAGCTTAGCTGAAGAATTGAGACATTTAAGAAACATGGTGTCATTCAGGACCTGGCAAACAAACAAGCTAACATTGATAGTCATGAGGCCCTAGAACTCACCACTCTGGCCTAGTGACCTCCACATCGATGACTGTCCCCGGAAGAGGGTTCTGGAGTCTTCCCCCAGACTGAGCAAAAAACCTGGCATTGACACGCTTCTTCACCACAATCACAGTCAGTCTTGGGCTGAGGACAAAGAACATGGCCATGCTGAGTTGGTGGCCTGTCTAGGTAAGAAGTCACATGTTCATGTATCCTTCAGGAAAAGAGCCCCCATGCCCTTGACACATCATCTCACTGCTTGCTGGAGGAGGGTCAGCACCTTCTTCTGGGACAGACCAAAGGCCAGGAGTGACCTGGAGGTGGACAACAATATGTCTCTTGTGGGTCCCATGACAGGCTACTCAGGCGTGGGCATAGACCAAATCTACTATGCCTATCAAATCAACACTGCCTTCAGCAGGCTTCTAAAGTATTTGGTATCAGTACTACAATGGGCATTTTCTACTCTGAGACCTGACTGGAAGAGCTGGTTCAAAGGCATGTACACCTTACCACCAGCTCCCTCTGCACTGCTCACACTAAGGGACTCCTTAGATGCACAGCCAGAACATGCAGCCTCTAGACAGTTCTTCTCCCTGAGGGCAATGAATAGTCTTCCAGAAGACTCACTGCCTCACCCTCCAACCTCTTGAGATGCTCCACTTAAATTCCTTGGGACAGTCATTTGTTCATACACAATCCACATGGAAGTCAGTAAATCGGACCTCAGAATGAGGCTGCCATCTAACATGACTGGCAGTCCTGATTCAGACATCAGTTCCTCCCAAGCTCAGACATGGCTGACCCCATTTCTCAGGGAGAGTGGGGTTCTAAGAACACACTACCCAGTAAACTGGTCATTCTCCAGTGATCAGCAGCTCCTGAGGCCTTGGGCATGAAGCCCACCCTGGGGGCTTCTCTTTCACAATGTAGTAGCAATGAGAATCAGGGCCCTGCCAGAAATGTCACCAGCTGCCTCTAAAGCTTTGCTGTTGCAACACCTGCCAGCTGCTTGCAGCTCTGGGTGGAACACAGAACACAGCTGGGTCCTGGGCCCATGTGCTTGCCTAGACTGGGCTTAGATCAGGAAGCTCAGGGTGGTGTGCTGGCAGGGACTGCTGAGGAAGAACCACAGAAAGTGCCCTACCCTGAGCAGCGCTGACCTATAACTTATCCAGACCCAGTTTCAGGGAACAGGAAGCTCAGGTTGCCTGCTCAGCCCTGCCTCCATCTCCCATCCCTACCTTCAGCCCGATTCCTAGCAAGCCCATGCACCCTCTCCTTGCCATTGAGTGACACTTATTTCAGAATGGGCAGCCATGTCCAACCCCATGGACTTACTTGTAACCTCTCCCAACTGACTTGAGACAGTCCAGGAACTGTGGGACCTCATAATTGACCAGGGTCTTCAGCTGTCCATCCCCTACGCCATCTCGGTACACAATGACACGGCTAGGCATATATTCATTGCAGCCACTCCAAGCCCTCAGAGCAGCTGCAAAAAGTGGGGGAGGTTTTGAGTTCACAAACACAATACCTGTTTCTCCCAGTTCCCAGCCACTTTCGGGAATAGCCCAAGAGCCCCGGCAGATTGGCAGATTACAAGGGTACGCAGACACACCTTGCAAGCACACCTTGAGCCCATCCACCAATTCCTGGCCACGGTCCTGAAAGACGCAGCGGGAGAACCAGCTGTTCAGAAAAAAGCAGGGTGGTGAGGGCGTGGGTCTGCCAGGCTCAGCTGCTCTGGCCTTCCTATGAATCTTCTGAGGAAGATTCCTGCTACCCTTTCCATATCCACAGGAGGCCTCAACTAAGCAGAACAAGAGAGTGTTCTCAAGTCACCCATGGCAGTTTCCCAAATTTAACTCTCTAACTCGGCAGTGTAATTTCTTCAGCAGGGGACAACAGAGACAAGAGGGGTCACCTGGGAGCACCCACCCACCAGAACAAGTGCTGTCCGCCCTGTTCCTGATAGATCTTGTCTTCCGTGCTTCCCTTCTGCTCCCCAAGACCAAGGCCACAGCCACTGACATGTAACAAGTGGCCAGGCTCCAGGCTCTGCAGCTATGGGCTATTTCCTCATTCCATAACCACTGAAAACTAATATTGAAAAAGCAGAGGACTGGGTGAACTGGGATGTTACACTGAAAGCACGAGATACATTTCAGGGGCCAAGAACAGCTATCAAACCAAGGCACTTTCAGAGTTGGCCATTTAATGTGCCCTAATGTACACAGTAGAGAGCAGAATGGGGATGCTCTGAGCGTGGCAGGACAGGGACAATAAGGGCCAGTCTCATGCTTCATGATACCACTGCTGCTCCCTGGCTCACCGGGTCATCCCTTCATTGATGCTGGCAACAAATCCTGCAATGGACCTCCGCCCAGCTGTGGTGTCATGGTAACAGTCGATACCCACGATCATTGCCAGCTTCAGCTTTAGTGAAAACAGTGTCATTTAGCTGTGGCAGGGTTTTGGCAGCCATGAGCAAGGCTGGCTCCTTTCCCTAGATGTCCACATAACTACCCCATCTCTGATGGAAGCAGACTCACAGGCATGTCCACCCGCCAGAGTTCACCACCATCCTGTCTCCATGA
>LOJH01003613.1:0-11280 GCA_001685095.1 Ellobius talpinus | reverse complement strand
AGGACAGGCTCCAAAGCTACAGAGAAACCCTGTCTCGAAAAACCAAAAACAAAAGAAAAAGAAAGAAAGAAAAAAAGAAATAAAGAACCTACCCCAAGAACATCCTATCTGCTCTTTTCTCCCAACCAATCCCTCTGGGTTACATGGAGCCATGGAAGATCTTAGAGCTGTCATGAGCTCACTGGTGCATCACTCTGGAGCATGCACACCCTTCTGATAACTGCCAATCACAATGCAGACCAGAGAGTAGATGGCCTCAGACACTCACATGATTGCCTTTTTCATCTGGATGCCCATGGCTGGAGTCACTTTGAACAGGTTCTGTATCAGTGAGTTGGCCGCTTCATAATTCCTGCGGGTATAGATCAGCAGCCAATTATCCAATGGCTTCACGCTGATCAGCGGTGCGCCTCTTGTTTCTTTGGACCAGTCTGCAAACTGCGGGTTGTAATCAAACTAGAATAAAGGGCAGAGATGCTACTGTCAGCTGTGATGAAGCCACTGGTCTTGCTCAATCCTATCATGCATGCAGAACCACAGACTACCACACTTAAGTTTGAATCAAAGTGACAGATCAAAAGTCCCCAGTGGAGGGAAGACACCAGATGCATCATCTGGAGGACTTTTTCTACACCATACCCTTCTGAGAGCCCAAGACAAACTCTCCATCCTTCCTCTCATTATTGAAACAAGTGCCATTTTCTTCATGAAAAGATATAAAAATTAAGGCTCAGGTTGTGGGTAGTGGCTTCATGTTTTTCATTCCAACACTCAGAAGGGAGAGGCAGGTGGTAGAAGTCAGCCTGGTCTACACAGTGAGATCCTGTCAGGGGCTGGAAAGAGAGCTAAGCCCTTGACAGTGGTATCCTGTGCCAATAGAAAGTTCAGGGAAGAGCCACTTGTGATCCCCCCCATCATGGCAAAAACCCAGAGTTTCCCTTCACCTGGCTGGACTGTATCTTCCAGCCCTGCCTGTGGCAGGAAGGCTCGATTGCTGGCAACAGTTGAAAAGAACAGGTATTGGCAGTGTTTGATTTCATTTAAAACTTATTTGAGAAATCCTATTTTTCCTTTTCCTGAAGATGAAACAAAAAGCACTCTAATATTTAGGTCAACTCTTGAGAGATTCATGGCCCACACAGAGACAAAGCCAATCTAATGGGGCTCCTTGGCAGGACCTTCGGCACCTAAGTTATGTTGTGTACCCATCCCCTGCAATGGTTTCTTTATATAGCCCTGACTGTTCCGGAACCTGTTCTCTAGACCAGGCTGGCCTTGAACTCAGAGATCCATCTGCCCTCTGCCTGCCGAGTGCTGGGATTAAGGGCATGCACCACCACCTCTTAGCTCTTTAGTCTCTCTTTAGCAGATCTTTTCTTGTCATGAGGATTGGGCTTTGGTTCTACAAGCGCTAGAGTCACAAGCTGCCTCTTACAGAATAACCCTGTCAGGTGGCTCTGGTGGTTTTCCAGAGTTGGCAGAGAACAGGACCAGGGGATGGAGAGGAATGGCCTGGTGCATGGTGGGCTGTCCCCTGCCCCTGTGAGACTCAGCCTGGACACCACCTCGCCAGCCTTACCGTCTTCCCACCCTGGTGGATCTTCTCAGACTGTAAGATTCTTCCTGAGAAGGACAGCAGGTTTGAGTCAAAGCTCAGGCCCCAGTCACGAAGCTCCCTCTGCACATTGTCATCCCTATATGTTGAACAAATGGTACTCAGCACTATTGACCAGGCAGCAGCCAGACTAGTGACCCACATTCGGGTGGACAGGGTGCCACTGTGGCTTGCAGCACAATTCAAGGCCACTCTGGGCCTAGAACACATGGATAAGCTTCTCTCCACCTCTCGAAGAGTCCCAGTGCTCAGATGCCACCCCAGTGAGTGACCCACAGTCTACACAAGCAGGGAAATGTGTGCCTCAGATTTGCTTCATCCACCCCCTCCACGGCCTTCTCCTGACAGGACTGGAAAGGACATATCAGCATATCAAGTTCCACTTCTCGGCTCCCCGAGAAGAACTGGTATCAAGAACTCAGGACAGCCCTCCATAGTCCTCCCAACACAGGAGGCCACACTTCCTGCCTTCCAGACCCTTCTCAGGCCTATAGGGAACCCCAAAACAGAAGCTGGAGAGCTGAGCCGACCTACTTGTGGATGTAGTCGATAAGGCGGCCCACCTCCCGCTGCCGCTGCTCAGGGGTCAGTCGCGTGTGCACCGCCAGGTCCTTCATCACATTGAAATCATTGCGCATTTTATCAGTCAGACCTGCACCCAGAAGCAGTGCCAGCGAAAGCCAGTCAGCAAGGCTGCGTAGCCCCCAGCGGGGGTGGGCGGGAATGAGTGAAGAGAAGAGGGTAGCACTATGCACCTGTGAGGTAGCAGAGCTCCGGGATGAGCATGGCTGGGCCCGGCAGTGTGCCTCCAGGGCCTCTCCTCCGCTTGGGCTGGCTCACCAGCACTGGCTGCTTCAAGTCTGTGATTTCCTGGTTGTACTGCTGCTCAGGAGGAAAGGAAGGCATGCTACAAAGCAACCAGGGTGTGTGGTACCCGTGGGTACAGTAGATGCCTAATTAGCAAGGGAAACTGGGTACCAAGCTGGGCTAGACACATGTCAAACCATCCTGAAGGGTGGCGTGTATACTCCAGGAGCAGTTGTTCTTTCCAGCCACCGAGGGTGCAGAAGCAGGACAGGTCTGACCCAGCTCTCCCAGGTGGATGAGCTCTATGTAGCCAAGTCATCAGGACTTAGCTTTGGAGACCTGACCATGGCGACACAGAACAGACTTCTCAGGTTACTGCCATGGTGCTCCCAACCCCAGGGTGTGAAGGTCTTTCCTGTCATCTATAGTTCCAGACACTGCTTATTCTGCAACCATTCTTATTTTTAATTTGGATTTAAAAAATTTCCACTGAGCATAAAAGAGTGTCATCACGTCAATAAGTCAAGTTGTAACAGTCTAGTCTTAATGCCCACCTTAGGGCAAGATGTCACCAGCCAGCCATGCCATCAATGAACCTGTCCCTCAATGAACCAACCATCAGAGTTAATGTTTCCTTAGACATGGTCTTCATACATCACTGAACATGCATGACTAGTATGGCAGGAAGGTGGGGTCTCCTTCTCCCCATCTTATTAGAGTCCTGGCCACAGGATCCATGTAGGTAGAGCTGGAGTCCACAGGTGCTGGATGACCTTTGGCCTCCTACCATCTGCCAGCAGAAAGCTGTGCCTTACTGAGACCTCTCCGAGAACTGGACCCAGCTGCAGCAGCCCTGGTCGACAAGGACCAAGAGAAGCTACAGAGCTAGGGATCAGGGCAAACTGCTTGCCACCACTGGCAGTACCTGTCTGTCCCCATGATGCACTGTCAAATGCAACTATTCTGCTGGACAGAGCCACTAGGGCAGCATGCGTCTGGTATGTGGGGAATTTCTCAGTGATGTAGGCAAGACTAAGCAGGGCCTGTGTGCTCCAGTACACCACCCAAGGGACAAACCTACCTTCCTGTAGTACTCGAGGAAGCTGACCTCGGAGCCATCTGCCTTCTTGAAGGTGCTCTTTGGATTCTGGTCCCAGTCAATGTCATCCACCCTGTAGGTCTTGTTGTTGTACCTATGGAATTTGGGACATGAGGCTCCAACTCATGTGGAGATGTGTGATGGGGGTGGGAGGGCAGGGGAAGGAACTGAACAATGGCTGGGAACAAGGGAATGGAAAAGGGTGAAGAGCAGGAGGCACCTGTCCTTTGTACCTGACCACAGGAAAGGCAACAATACCACACACCTGACATATCTGGATCCCTTTTATTCACCTCTGCCTGTCTCCCTCAGCCCCACTGCTCTCTAGCCCTGGGCTCTTGAGATGAAGTCGTACTTGGTGAGGACAATTAGGCCTATAAGCTCCTTCGACACTTGTTCCTGGAACTTGTGCTCCTCTGTTTGCTGGTACAGGTTGAACATAAAGTCCAGAACAGTCTCATTGCGGAGGACCTTGTGGCTTACGTCTGTGCAGAGCATGATGTTGTTCTCATACTGAAGGATGGAAGTAGTGAAGCCAGGCCAGATCACCAACCTGCAACACAAGGTGGGTCAGGCGCAGCCCCATGCTCCACTCCCTGTGTCGGAAGCAGAATGTGCTGCGTCAGCTCTCTTCCTAGTACAAGACTCTAGACAGAGCCCTGCCTTTTCCACGACTTCACCAGCATTTGCTAAGTACACACTGAGCTGATTAAACCTATCCTTACTTTGGGCCATCTAGCCTCCTGAGCCACCATGTCTCAGCACCCCTAGCTCCTGGTGCTGAGGACTGACGCAGTGCAAAAGGTCTGTGCTGCTGGCTATGATGGGATTCCTTTGTAGCTCAAGTCATCTGGCGTGACTGGGTATTGCTCAAGCCAGGTTACATGCACCCTTAACTCTTGAGCACCAACAACAGGTGGTTTCTAGTTTACAGAACACTGCAAGGTCTGTGCAGCCCAAGGGATGGTGGAGTTTTCTACAAACCTGTGATTTGGAATATCAATCGGGTCTCTTGGATTGTAATAATTCCGTCCAATTTGTTGCAAATTCATGATTTTCAAGAGCCTACAAATTTAAAGTCAGAACAGTTAGCATGGCAAATCCTAGGGTCTACCTGGAGCTGCATCCAATCAGCAGGGCTGGCAAGTTGTCGCCCAGAGCCAAGCCAGTCAATTCTACACTGCCTAGGAGTTCACATTCTTAAAATGTCTAAAGGTTGGAAAAAAATATTTCAAGACATTTGAATTGTGTAGATTCCATTTTATCATGATACACCAGAATAACCCACTAGCTGCAAAAGTAGAGGTGAACAGCTGCCCAGTGCTCCCCCCGGTAGCTTTCCCTGGAAGAAAAATGTACCAAGCAAATTTCCCTCAGGCCAAGTATCCCTACAGTGAGCTATCTATCCTTCCGCCACTGAACCATCTATGAACAGAATAAGCCATGAATCCAAGGACTGCCTCATTTAGATGGCTCCTTACAAGGAGGGGTCTTCTGTATAACGTGTGTGTTACATGTGTGGGGTATGTGTCTGCCCATGCTCAAATGAGGAGGCCATCAGGTATCCTTGTGTCCTATTCTGTCACTCTTCACACCTCACTTACTCCCTTGAGACAGGGTCTTACAGTAAACCTGGAGCAAGGCTAGTAGCCAGCAGGCCCAGTGACTCTCCTGTCTTGCCCCACCCCCAGCACTGGGGTTACATGCAAATGCCCATGGCTGGCTTTTTGTGGGTGCTGGGCATTTGAATGCAGTTGAATATCATGTTTGCATAGCCATTTCCCCAATGCCTAGAACATGTCCTAGCTAATTGCTCCTCATGTGGTTGCCACTTGCCGCAGCAGCCACCCACCCAAGCATCCTGGGGAAGGGGCAGCCGGGGTGCAGCTCAAACAGTATTTCAAAGGCATAGTGTCAGCGCCACTGGGGAAGGGGTAGAATCCTGGAGGCAGATAAATTAATTTTCCTGTCAAAAACCACATTTTCAAATGACCACACAGACCCCCCCAAACCACAGTGCACACGCCCAGCCATGGCATGCACCTTCTGAAGATGATGTTGTAGAACTGTAGGCAGGTGGGTGAGGTGGGCGGCAGCTCATTGGTCAGGGTAATGGTGATCCTCACGTGCTCCCCATTCCGAGTCTGACTGAAAACTTCCGTGACCTAAAGCCAGAGAGGTGGGAACCCAGGTCTCATCTCTGTGTAGAAAAAATGTCCAGGTTCCTGGGGCCCCTGCACTAAGACCAGTCCCCCTGAGCAGACATGTGACCTGAGACTAACAAGTCAGCTGAGTAGCCCTTCTGTCTAACCCCAAGGACACAGTGAGTCATAATGGGCCCTCCGAGAGCCCTATCTCCCCGACCAGGAGACCCTTTCTGAACTTGGCTTTAGGGTGGATACTCCCCCCTCGCCAGTGGAGACATCTGAAATAACCTTGTGCTGTAGTCTCTTAGGTAAAAACAGTATTGTCCCATCGAAAGCATGACATCTTCCAATAAGGTCTTCGTGCTGGAAGAGCAGTGCCGAGCGCAGCCTGCGGGCCTCCATCAGGGGGTTATAGTCGATGTGGTACTGGTACAGGGCCCACTGTGGGCGTGAGGTCAGCCGGAAGTGGTTGGTGCTTAGCTTCACGATGATACCTGAGGAGCCTGGGGGCCGTCACACAGTCAGGCCCTGGCTCTATGAGAGCTTTCCTTCAGACCCAGCAGAGCTGAGGACAGTGGCCAGCTCTTGCCTTCAAGACAGCTGAACCTGGGGACTAGGGCTCGGTTGCTTGGGGGAGACCATACACCCACACAAACAAAAACAACAGACACGGGGGAGGGGCTGGAAAGGCTGCAGCTGCTGAGCAGAGCACTCTTCTTTTCCCTGAGCCAGAGAAGCGCTGCAGCCCAGTACCAGAAAAAGTGCCCCCTAAAGAGGTGTTTCTGGGAGCCCACCTGTCTTTGACTCTTTGACGTGGTCAAGGTTCTGTCTGGTGTTCACACCAAGGTCATGGAAGTCTCGGCGACGCCCTCCTCTCTCTGCCAATGACAGCTCCTGAAACCCAGCTGAGATCTGCAGTTCTTGAGGAGAGAGAGGAAAGCAACTCAGTGATTAGAGCCAGTGGGTGGGAGGACAGCAGCTTTCTTGCAGTGGCTCAAGGGGGCAGATGCAGCCCACTCTTGTCTAATCATGTGACCTCATCCTTTGCAGAGCCATCTACCCTGGCTCTGGCCACTCTAACAGGCCAGGAGCCTGGGCTATGATGATGCCAGGAGCCAAGGGATAGATTTCTTGATTGGGAAATAAGGTTTTCATTTTCTAAGTCTCTGTAGCCTGCACGCTGTAATCATGGCTGCAGGGAGCCAGGGGTTAGGGTCCTAACTCTATAAACTGGGTGAGACTATGTCACGAATGTGACATGTGGCCTCCTGGCTTCTCGGCTCTGCTTACAACCAGCAGCAGGGGCATGTACACTCCTGGACTGGGTCACACTGCACACGGAGCAGCACTAACCCGTCAATCTTTGCTTCTTCTGAAAATAGGATCGTGTTTGTACAGCCGGGTGCTTGAGAACAACAGCACGCCCGGGCCGCAGGACAACCCTGGCTTTGGGATCTGGTGGTGGCGTTCAGGGTCATGGCTACGGTTCTTACAGCAGCACCTACTAGTGGACTTGCCAGAAACCAGTCTCCCCTCCTTCAGAGGAGAAAGACGTTATGTGTGGAGCAATGTCCCTCAAAGACAAGCCTTCCCACACTACTGGCAGCCAGGCACATTTTGGCAAAGTGCCTGAGAGCTGGCAGTTGGCTGTGCTGATTCTCTGCCCAGCCCTACACAAGTGAAGACACACTAAGTCAAACCCACAGGAAGGCTGTGAGGGAATCACTACAGATGCCAAGACAACATTCTAAAAATGGCTAATGGACACAGAGCAGGCAAACTGAGGTCACATATCTGAAGTTTATGTGTTGCTGAGATGGCCCTGGCTAGCTGCAGTCTCTCATTTCCAGCCTACATGGGGTGGCACACATACCATAATGCTGCAGTGTGGTGCTGGGCCTTGCAGAAGCACCCAGCACCCTGCACATGGCAGCCCCTCACTGTACACCCCCTCCCCTGTTGCTTACCTTGTGACTTGGATGTCGCTCCAACTACCATTCCTCTCTGTTGTCCTCGGCCGACCAAGTCCCCCTCTGTGGGTGACTGCTGAGTTCTTGGTGGGACGTACCCAGGCTGCTGGCTCTGCTCACATACAAACACAGCTGAATCCCCTTATGCCGCAGCGTGGGCACCAGAGAACTAACTAGTCCTAAACTGGTCCTGGTATTCAGAAACATAGTCATTAAGCATGTGATCGTTAAAAGGGGATCTGAACTGGGCAGTGGTGAGGCACACCTTTAATCCCAGCACTTGGAAGGCAGAGGCAAGTGAGTTCGAGGCCAGCCTGGTCCACAGAGCTAGTTCCAGGACAGCTAGGGCTGTTAAAGAGAAACCCTGCCTCGAAAAACCAAAACCCAAACCAAACCAAACGAAACAAAATACCCACAAATAAACAAAACAAAAGGGTGGCATATTTGAAGCAAAAGTCACCGAAAAAGGATTGAATTCCTCACATCACACTAGGTCTCAGATCCTCCCAGCCCCCAGGTTTCACCTGTTGCAGATGGACCCCAGAGCTTCCTGCACGTTGGGCAAGTTCTACCACTTGCCTAGGACAAATCTTTTAATTCCCTGCCACAGGCCCCACTGGCTGGGTGTCAAGACACTGGTGAGCTGAAAAGGGTGGGGTACTCACCGCGGCAGCCCCAACATGCTGCACCATTTCCTGACCGCGAGCCCTGCCACGGGCCCGGGCTCGGGCTCGGCCCATCATTTTCTGTCAGAGAGGAAAGAACTGTGGCTAGCGCTCAATGGACCCATGCATATATGACCAATCTGTCACCAGTATTTTAAGGGTACTAAAATAAGCTCTAAATTATAATGTTTGAATCCTTCCTATTGAGGACTTGCCTAGTGCATGCAAGCCTCTCATCCCAACACAGCTTTCTTAGGGAAACCAGACACTGATTGGGGGCTGCCTGCTGTGCTAGGTGGCAGGGCTCAAATGGAAATGTACTGTAATAAAACCCTTTGTTTTCAAGGGGGCTAGAAGTGGCTCAGCAACTAAGAACCTTTTCTGCTCTTGCAGTGGATATGGGCTTGGTTACCAACACGGTTACCATTACCAGCATGGCCCACAACCACCAGTTCCAGGGGATCTGATGGCCTCTTCTGGTTTCCCTAGGCACCAGGCACACACACATGGTACACATACATGCACGCACACAGGTAGGAAGGCACCTTACACGGACATATAAATCATAATGATATATAATACATACATAATAATAAAAATGAGATTTTTTAAAAGGTATGATTATGATAAGGTTTAGGGAGGATTACACTGTTGGGATAGGTTCCTTCTTTCACAGGTGGGTCCATGTGTCACATACACCGAGTACGACCCACAATGAAGAGACGCTTTCGCAGCATGTTAGCAGGTGACTCCTCAGAGGGCCCTTCCTCAGACCCATGGTGCCCTCCAAACACTTCCTCAGTTCCACCCGTGTCTTGAAAGGAACATACCCAAACCAAGTCACCCCACCTCTAGTCTCTGATTCCTGTCTCACACATGCGTGTCTAGCCGCTGTCTATGAGGAGAAAGCACAGAGCTGTCTCTCTCTGAATTGCTCCTGTCTCCCCAACATTCTGTTGTGAGCAGCTCATCACCCACCACAGGGAAGATGAAGGTGGGGTCATCTGGACTCCAGGACCCGAACCTTAAGCAAGCCCACATGGGCCAGCTATTTTCAAGGCATGTCATAGATGGCCATCTGTAAGGTGCAGCACGCTATACCTAGTGCTAAGCACAGACACCTACAACATGACTGTCAATTACTGGGTCATGCCTTTTTCTCAATAGGAGGAGGAAGAGTCTAGCAAATACAATTCCCCTTCCTGCCAACCTCGTGACTCGGGGATGCCACAACGCCTCAGCTGAGGTGCTTCCTGCTCTGTGAACCGGAAGAAATCTAGCTCATCCTTTAAGGGCCAGGCCAGTGAGTGACTCTCTCTCCTCCTCCTTTTCCCACCACAGCGGCCTCTCCCTGGCACATATGCCCCACTCCAACTCCACCCTGGATCTCATCAGTTTGTTCCTTTGCACTGGGTCCAGTGCTTGGCACGCTGGCAACAACTGCCTGGCATGACATTTGAAGGATCCCGAAGTGTACCAGCAAGGGGCGCAACAGCAGCCACCTACAGGGGATGTTCTCAGAGCTGCCTCTGACAGGCAGTGTCTACTGCCACATGCTGGTAATAACGAGCCAAGTCTCCCCCTCCACTGCTCCCGACCCCTGTGGGAGCCAGTGCTGCAGGGCTGTCCAAGCAGCACCCAGAGGTTGTTCCCATAAGAACTCTGCCCTGGACTCACCCAGTCAGCTCAGGTTTTCAGCTCAGTCTCCTTCCAATCCCACAACTGTCCCAGTCTTGGTTGCTGGTGTGGTCACTCCTGTAAGAAAAGTCAGAGGCCTAGAAGTGAGAACAGCTTAAACCACAGCTTCCAGATCCCCAGCAATGCAGCTCTGACACTAGCTTAGAGACAAAACTAGCTCTGGCTAGCAAGACCAAACGCTATTGCATTTCCACGCTTAAGAAGGCAAAGATGCTAACTTGATGGTATGCGGGATAGCTTGCAGCCAGAGAAAGAGAGGAGGCTGCACACTGCTCCACCTCGCATCCCACCACACCACCAGAGGACCCACAAAGGCTGGCAATAATTCAAGGTGCCAATCTTCTTCCATCCCAAAGACCTCCCTGCTTCCCCTCTACCCCCTGGACCAATTTGGGGCCCTCAAATTCCTGCCTAGAGGTCTCGGTCCTCAAACCACAGGGCTACTCACTTCAACACATCCCAGCTCTCGATGCTAAACCACCTACTCACGATTTTGTGGTTCTCTGGCTCTCATCCCTATACTGCCAGCTCCTGGAGGCATCACCTTTCCTTGAATTGATTCCTTTATCCTTCACCCCCAGATCTGAACCCCATAGGGAGTTGGATGTTTGGGTAAGAAAAGACTTGATCTCAAAGGCACCCAGTGAACTCAGAGCCAGCCATGTAAGTTACCACATCTCTGGACGTGGTTAACACCGGCAGGGGTAATTACTCGAGTTCCAACGCAGAACGATAGGCAGGTGGGAAAACCAGTTATCGATACAGATAGAGAGGTCTGGGGACTGCAGCAGGTAGGGTTACAGGCAGAAAAGCTATTATGTGCTTGGTCACAGAGAGGTTGGGGCCAGGCTCAGAGGCAGAGATCTACGTAGGAGATCCAGGAACAAGGAACAGTGAGGACAGGCAGGAGGAAGGATACAGGCCAGGCTTCGGCCCTGGGAAAGGAGGAAATAAGGCCTCGGAACAGTGAGAAGAGAGAACAAGGTCCAGGCAGAGAAAGAGGTACAGATGAGGCCCGACATAGTGTGAGGCAGGGACCAAGCCCAGGAACTAGTGGGGGTCAGGCCTGGTCTGTAGAGACCAAGACAGAGGCGACCACAGCTTAGTTCCAGACCCTGATAGTCGTGGTCCAGCAGCGTCCGGTCCTCTCCTGCTCCCGTGCTTGGCACGCCTAGGTTCGCCGTCCCTGAGGCCCTCACGCCGCAGGCCTCTCACGGGCGCCCTGCTGCCACCAACATGCACTGCCGCTGCACCCACTGCCGCTTCACCCGCTGCATCA
>LOJH01003612.1:22442-38510 GCA_001685095.1 Ellobius talpinus | reverse complement strand
CTGCTTTTGTAAACTCGCTTCTGCTTTTCCTATATAATCAGCCCCAAATCTAGCCTAGCATGCTCAGTCACCCGAACGACTGATGCGTCCACAGGCACCTGTGTGAAGAAATAAAATCCTCTTGCTGCTTGCATCCAGTGGCCTCGGTCTCGGTTCTTGAGCAAGGGGGTCTCATCCCAGGGAAGACACCCCTCGGGGGTCTTTCACATGTAGTTTTCCATAGTAACACATAGTAATGTTGCTTTAAAGAGATGATATTGCCAGATGACGCCCTTTTGATGACATTTAATGCAATTTAGATGCTTTCTTACTTATGAATGTGATGCTGGTGTGAAATCTCACCTATCTATTCATTATAAGAAACATTGGAAGATAGTGGAATAGAGGTAAAGATTACTCTCCTGAATTTCCATGAATCAGAAAGAAACACCTGATCCATACTGGAGAGATGAGAACCAGGCAAAGGCAGGAGAGAACCACAGCAGAGCGAGGAAGTCTAAAATGCAGCAACACGGTACAAGGTTTACAAAGGAAGCAATGGAGTCCAGTATAGAGAATCTACTGAACAGAGACGAGTAACTCTTCCTCCTCCCACCCTGTCAGAGTCAACAATGAGGACCGGAGGAAGGTGTTCAGAAGCCAACAGCAGAGGAACTTTCATTGGGAGGTCTGTGGAGACCATGGAGCAGATGGAGTAGACACTTGGAAGGGCTTTGCTTTTGGCCGTGCCTCCTTTCTCCCTGGCTGGGTCAAAGGAGAAAACTGCTCCAAACCAGTCTGTTAGAGATGTCAGGAACTTGTCCCTAGAAGGTTCTCTGAGCCCTTGGCACCCTCCCCTTCTATTAGCAACAATCCACAAACACAAGAGAAGTTAACTGATATGACACAGCCTTATAGGCACCCATAGACTCAGGCAAAAACTGCAGTGTGGAGAAGCAGTCTGCTTCCTAGTGGGACTTGGGCATTGAACAGCAAAGGTGAATTCAAGAGCCATGTGCCCTTGCTCCTTTCCTCGGAGCCTCAGAATTGAAAATGGGGCACAGAAAATGAGATCACCCAGAACAGCAGAGCTTATGCTGCAGTTGCAGCCCAGAAGGGAGTGGGTTCTCAGAACTGGGAAGCTCCAGGGGAGAGCTGATCTTCCTGCTGGATCTAACCCAGTAGGGAGAACATTCTGCTCTGACTTCATCTTGAGAGTGCCAGCCTTCCTTTTCACCTGCAGAGTCAGCTGCAAAAGGCAACTTAGGGAGGGGGGAAGCCATGTTTAAAACAAGGAAGAAATACTGACTGGTGTTAAGTATTTTCTGACCGACAAACCTCTCCGTCAATGCAATAATCCCAATCAGACCAAATCAGACCAAATTAGAAGATGCCCAGGTTTAATGAATGCCAGTGCTCCCAGGTGGCCCCCCGGGGAAAACACAGAGAGGGGGGAAAGGAGAACCTGGAGAGGGAAAAGGGGAGACCACGTGTTCATTCTCTGGGTGGCAGTTTAAGTAGCCTGTGGGAGTGGTCTTGACCCTCCTTGGGAGGGGTCACCGTTTGGCGGGCTTTCTGGGAGGTGGAGTCTGGACTGGGGCCACTCCCAGGGGAGTTTTGAAATAGAACTTTCCACCCAACATTTCAAAATTGATGCCAGGGGACTGGGGTGAAGCCCCCTAATCAAACAACTGGCAATATATTTTCATTCTTTTTTATTTCATACTTCATATTTTTGTTCTGGTTTTATATTTTAATTGGTGATTTTTGTTTTAGTCTTTGTTTTGTGTTAAAAGCTTTTATGACTGTCCTTCATGTGCCTGTAGATATTCTGTGCCTTTTCTCTATTCTCAGACCTTTAAGCTTTATCCTTTCCTTCTCTCATTCCTGCTTTACCGCCTCTTTCCCCCTTTCCCTATTCCCTGTCCGTTTAATTTTTAGCTATTAGTATCTTCCACTTTAAAAATATTGCTAGAGAGGAGGGGGACCAACAAGAAGGGCATAGGATTGTTAGAGCCAGAGGCTGGGGAGCACAGGCAAACTGTCTTCTCTCCAGGCAGGATCTCTGCACCCCTGAACTCACAGCAGGCATGGTTGCCTGTGCAGAATCAAGGCAGTCAGCATTCCAGCACAGAGTGGGGAGGAGCTCATGGGCCCCACACGGAGCTGAGGATCTATTGATAACTGATAGCTTCTGAGAAGAGTCAGTTACTTGAAGTTAGGAGTGTTGGTGTGCTCCAACAGACGGCCCAACACCTGTGAATATCTTGGTGACATAAACTGGACTCGGTGGGCTATTAGAAACAGGAAAGATAGAGGGGCATGAGGTGGTAGTGGGCATGCTTATGACGAGTTATGGGGAGCAGTGGGGATGGATATGATCAAAACACATTGTCTGAAATTCAAAGGAATCATTAAAATATTATATTAAAAAAGACAGTGGGGCATACATGAGAGGGAAGTGGAGTTGTGGGAAAGATCAAAGTAGGATTCACATGAATGAAAACGCCATCGCCACGCCATTATCTTGCATGCTAAAATTAGTAATTGCAAGAAGCATAAAATAAAGGTATATTATATTAGTTAGTAGCATTGAATTACTTTTATTACAACTAATGAGAGTGTTTTCAGTGCTTTTATGCTTGGGGTGGAAAGCATATTCCCCATGCTGGGTTTCTGGCTCTCTGAATTCTGGTCAGATGTTCACCCGATTCTCCACATGGGAACCAACAGAAGCCCTGTCAGGAACGCCATGCCTCATTATGTTTCCGTATTTGTTTCTTAGCTCAGAAAATCCAGGGATCTCGTTTTCTTTCCTCTATTGCTGTTGTGTGGGTTGATATCTTTCCCTCCCACAACAGCCACATCTTTCCCCTGTTCACTATGCTAGATGATTGTCCTAATTTGCATGAATTTGCTAGCTTAGATTCCTGTTTCTGGAATAATTATCTTACAAGGCACACTGGCAAACAGCAAAGATGGGTAAGATGTATGTTTACTATAGGATGTATTATCTTCTCTTTTCTTAAACACAAACACATTTACTTAAATAATAGCATTCTAAAGAAGTTGTCAAATCAATACATTTCTATAACTGGAACATTTCAGGGTATGCATTAGCTGTTTCCTCTGTAGTAGAAACTCTCAGGCTCGTCTTTTTCCACTTGTTGATCTCAGAGACTCCTAAGCCCCACTGACTCTGTGGATGTGGCTATAACGAGAACAGTTATGTCAACACAACAGGACCGGGGATTTGATAAATACTGTCAAGTTCAGTTGCCTTCTAGCATATCTTTCAAAATCAGAATTCCAGAACATTTGTTGACTATGTTTTTTGCCTTGTGGATTATAAATGCAGAAATTTCCTGACTTCAGGGTTTAAGGCTGCTGAGCCCTGTACTAATTCTTATTGACTTATTCTAGTAAGAATTGATGGAACATGAGAAGTTATTTGGACCCCTGGTTTCCCAAGGCCCACCTAGGATGTATACCTTCAAATAATCTGTGCTACTCCAGCTGAGCTTTGTCACTCATTAACCAGAGTTGTGACAAATATGTTTCTTAAGACTGAAGATATTTTGCAACAGCATTTCCACATATCTATCATTTCAAAGCAAGATGAAACATAAAACCTGATACTCCTTTTCTGTCATTCAATAGATAAAGAGTTTCTGGGATTCAGTCCTTAGATGACACCAAATAGTATTCTCAAACTCTTGAAATCTGTTAATTCTGTGACATCTAGGTGATAATACACCAGTATTATCCTGACATGTCAAAGAGAACCCTTTTTATTACATAGAAAGATTTAAATTTTATATAGAAAGACAATATTCACCTATTTTTTTAAAAGATAAAGTATCTTCACGTACTCCAGGCTGTCCTGTTCTTCCCGCCTCTACTTCCCTTTAATGGAACTGCAGGTGTAGGTCTCCTGACCAGCTTAAAGGACAGAGCTAATTTTTTTGGCTTTATTGATAATATTTTGCTTATTTCCAAGGGAAAGAGCTGCTCTATGGTTCAGCTTGCTTACATTTATATGGGCGATCTTTTCTGTCCCTCCAGACATTTCCCAAATAACTACACAGAGACTTATCATTAATTATAAAGACTCAGATTTTATTTAAAATAAAATTATTATAAATAGCTCAGGCTTATTACTAGTTAACTCTTACATTTTAAATTAACCCATATTTCTTATCTATGTTCTGCCACATGGACGAATCTTTTTTTAACATAGCAAGTTCATCTTGCTTCTCTCTGCATCTTCTCGTGACCCCAAGATTCCTCCCCTTCTTCTTCACACTCTGTTGATGTCTGCAAGTCCTGTCTAACCTCTACCTGTCCATCTATTGGCCTGTCAGCTTCATTATTAAACCATTCAGAGTGACATATATTCACACAGTATAAAGGAATATTCCATACATTTATACAAATGTATATGCATGTATGTATGTAAACATGTAAGCATATAGCATATATAGCTATACAATGAAGTTTTGTGATATAAAAATTTATCTTTGTGGGATGGAGGGATGGCTCAGTGGTTGCGATCACTAGTTGCTCTTCAAGGAAGTCCTGAGTTCAATTCTCAACACCAAATGGTGGCTCACGACTGTCTTTAACTGTAGTCCCAGGGATCCAATGTTCTCTTCTGGTATGCAGACAAAACACCCATATACATATAGAAATAAATCTTTTTTTAAAAAAAATGGCCTTTGTTATGCTTATTATAATATTCACATTTACCCTTCCAAAGATAGTTATCAAATAAAGTCTTAATCCATGTTTAGAAGCACATCTAAACTAAAAATTGAACACCTATTCTGGTTTTCTTTATGGGTCAAGCAGACATGCTAACTGTTCAAGTTTTATTGACCAGAGTGCTGAAGTGACTACGTAGTGGTGCTTTTCCAGAGGTGTTCTCCTGGACTTGTGTTTCAAAGGAAGTTTTGTGGCATATCACTGACATGTGGGTGAGGAAGCCCCAGCCTCATTCTGCCACTCCCCAACTCAACAGCAATGCATCCACCCATGAGTGGCAAACCCAGAAACCGATAACCCAGGGGCATGAGATCCAGGAGGAAACCTTGTGGTCCTCTCTTGCCACAGTCTCCCCTCCTGGGTGAACGCAGTATCACTGGAAGTGTCTAGCATGGCAGCCCTCTTGGGACAACAAAGGCCCCTCTAGTCCACATAAATCATCCAGACAGAGGAGCAGACACCATGCTTTGTGTGCTCAGTGCATCTGACCTACTGCATGACCTGTCCCCTAGAGCACTACAGCGGCACTGAAGGAATGTGTGTGTGTGCGTGTGTGTGTGGTGTGTATGGTGTGTGTAATCCCAGTGCGTTCCTCTGCAGCTGACAGCTCACATCTCAGGTCAATTCCCTACTGTGTTAGCTTCCTTGTTGTTGATTTTACATCAAACAGCAGGAGACAGGTGAGGGGTAAAGAGACCAGGTCTGACTTTTGCTCTTTTTCTAAACCCTAGAGTGGATGTTGGTAGTTCCTTGTTTATTCTCATCAAAGTGGTGTTCCTTTGAACATTTACCCAAATTTCTCAGATCCCAGAAAAAAATGCAATGCAAAGCTCATTACTAAAATTTCTACTTGATTTGACTCTTTAAAAGTTACATGCCATCAACACCTTTCATTCATAGTCATGCTATATAATTATTTGGAGGATTTAATTTTTTGATTGTGACTCTTCACAATTAGCCAAATGACAATGGCATAGGAAATTTGAAATCTTGCTGATTTAAGGATGTAAACTGAGCCAGCCTGAGTGTGAGTCCAGAGTGTGTATCTCATTCTGAGTGATTCTTTCTCTATTTGTCAACAGGGACTGTAGGCGATGAAGTGGAATTCTTTGAGAAAAATGAGTTTCAAGTAAGGGGGAACATGTACAAGTTGAAAAGGCAGTTAGTTGTAAACTCTGGGCCTGGATGGGTAGGGAATCAGATGTCTTATGGAGGTGTGAACTAGGGAAGCTGAGTTAAAATATCGTAATATATCATTTTGGATGTTTATTAGCAATTCACAATATAAGCAGAACAAAAGCCAGAGTTCTGCTATATCACAGATGCATTCAAAAAATACATCTCTTGTATGAGAGCTGGAGAGATGGATTCATTGTTAAGGGTGCTTGCTGTTCTTTCAAAGGACTTGCATTCAGTTCCCAGCACCCACATCAGGTAGTTCACAACTTCCTGCAACCCCAGCTCTAGGGCACGGAACATCTTTTTCTAACCTCTGCAGGCACCTGAATTCATGTGCAGTATTTGCCCCCCATATACATAATTAGAGGGCTTTTTGCTTGTTAGTTTTTGTTTTGTTTTGTTTTGTTTTGTTTTTTTAGACAGGGTTTCTCTGGCGCTTTGGAACCTGTCCTGGAACTAGCTTCTGTAGACCAGGCTGACCTTGAACTCACAGAGATCCACTTGCCTCTGCCTCCCAAGTGCTGGGATTAAAGGCATGCGCCACCACCACTAGGCTACAATTAAAGATTTAAAAAAAAAACTTTAAAAATCTTTTCTGTGTTTTAGCTTTTCTCCCTGGCCCCATCTCTCTCCTGCCTCTTTCTTCCCCCCCCCCTCTTCTTTCTTTACTTGTTGATAATGTGGAAAGGCGTATTTACAACCTTTTCTAAGATTCCTCTCTCAGTTTGTGTTATTTACCAATGTGTGTGTGTGTGTTGCCATCAGCATCTTCCTCCAGACACTTGCTCATCTTCATCTCCCCAGCCCAATTTTTTTTTCAAATATCACTTGTTCATATAAACCTGTAACTGTCTTCCAATATAAGAGAACAGCCGCTTGCTACCCTGAACCTGAATCCCTCATGTTACACCATTTTTCTTTACAAGGCTGATTTCTGTTTTAAACATTGTTATGTAATTATTGCTAATATGCTTACTTATTTATGTATTTATATGCTATCTAAAATGTAACTTCTCTGCACCCTAGCACCCTCAGCCTAATAGGCCATAGCCAAAACATTTGCTGAGCGAATGCCTGTAGTCCCTGACTTTTCCTAGGGTTGCTGCTGTTTTGATTTAAGTTGGAAGTTTATTTGCTTCCGTTCTTATTTAATAACCAGTGTTTAATTAAAAAATAATGACTTCAATTTCTTTTCTGTTCATGCTGCAGTTATTTAGTAAAGCCCTTTCCCCTTTAACTTCCAAGAGATTTGGGTGACTTTTTTTTTTCTCTTTCAGTTAATTTTCTTAGTTTGCAGTCTGTGAATGTAAAACGCATTGTGTCTTTTTAGCATTTATTGAGGTTGTCACCATGAACTACTGCATGGTAATTATTTTTGTAAGTAATATCCATGGAACGAAGTTTATTTCATATGATAAACAATCTTATTAGTTACACTAGTCATATCTTTATGGGGCTTTGTTCTGTAAAATAGAGTTGTTTCAAATTCTCATTAACAAAACTAATTTTTCTCTCAGTCTTGCCTTCTGGGAGAGAAGTTCATGGCTATTTTGTTTTTGTTGTGAAGCAGATCACTCAGCACTACAAATGGCTCTCATAGTACGTGTGAAATTAGTCCACTATTTGCTTTGCTTTGATCTCCTAGTCCATTTGATTTCCAGCATTTTGATGTCTTTATGCTGAGTTAATTTGAAGTTGAATACTCTTAGTTTTAGGTGAATTAAATTATTTTGCTTAGATTCTGTGTATGATTTTTATTTTTGTCACCTTCCCTCCTTATTTTAAACATTTGTTACTGGAATCTCCCACTACCCTGTAGTTTTCCTTTTCTCCTTACTGATTTAAAACTGAAAAATCTTAACTCCAGTTAGGGAATATTTAAGACAGTTTTAGATTGTTTCAACCTCAGTAATAGTTAATTTAATTAAAAATGTTTGAAACTACATTGCATCTAACTAGATACAGATTTTCGAATGGTAAATAAAATGATTTAGCACATTTTCCTATGCTCCCTTTATACTTATCCCTTAATGTAATTTAGGGTTGTACACCGGGGTTGATATGTTTATCTCATTATAAACTTCAGCTTTATATTTCTTTTTCAAGTGTCAGCTTTGAGTTTTTGAATGTGTGAATGTGTGTGGTGTGTACACATGTATGTACAAGTGATGTGCACATGCACACACCCAGAGACTAGAAGATGATGAGTGTTCTGCTCTCTCATTCTCCCCTTTATCCCCTTGAGACAGAATCTCTCAGTGAACCTGGACCTACGTTAATGCGCTGATGTCCACAAGCCTCAGTAACCCTCCTAACTTCATCCCCCTCTCTCAGTGCTGGGGTCACAGATGCATCCCTGTTAATGCCTAGTTTTTTTATGTGGGTGCTGGGATTTGAACTCGGATCCTCTTTCTTGCACAGCAAGCACTCTTACTTGTTAACCCTAGCACCTGACTGTTCTTTTAACTTTGCAATTATATGTGGCAGTGAACCCACCCAGTGCCTGTCATCCTTCTAGCTTTGGTCCACAAATACAACTCGAGTTTTAGTTGGTTACATGTCCACTCCAATTTTAATGTGCCTATGTGTCTTAGTGTTCTGTTGCTGTGAAGAGACACCATGACCATGGCAACTCTTATAAAGGAAAGCATTTCATTGGAACTTGCTTACAGTTTCATAGCTTTGGTCTGTTATCAGCATGGTGGGAAGAATGGTGGCACCTAGGCAGACATGGTGCTGGAGGAGGTGAGAGTTCAGCATTAGAATCCACAGGCAGCTGGGAGAAGGAAGAGCCACTGGGCCTGGCTTGGGTTTCTGAAACCTCAAAGCCCACTGCTTGTGACACACTCCTCCAACAAGGCCATGTCCTAATCCTAAGTAGAGCCACTCCCTAATGACTAAGCCATTCTTATTCAAACCATCTCACTAAATTTTGCTCATTCAAATGTGAGCAGAGCTAAGTTTACAATCTCCTTTATCAATTTTCTACAAGGAAACTGTGGACTTTGCTCACTCTCCGTTGCCCAGTGGCCATGGCCTAGAATACTGATGTGATTGCTCAGCCACCTCTGACCATACCCATGGGAATGGCACTCTTAGAGATGACAGTGCCCTCAGATAGGGATGGAGCCTCAAGTGGAATCTGCCTTCCCACTTCTAGGAAGAGAGAGGAGTAAGGTATAGTCCTACGTCAGCTGTTTCACTTGGTCTGAGCTCATTATTTAACCTTAATCTCTGATGCACTGTTGTCAGGTTTTTTTTATCAATTTTAATATAGCATTTTATTAATTCTTTGAGAATTTCACACATATATACATTGTATTTTGATTATACTTAATTATATTCCTCTGTATAACTCATCCCAGATCCACCCTCACTCCTTAGTTCCCTCCCAACTTCAAGCCCTTTTTCTTCCCTTTTTTTGTAACCCGCTGAGTCTAGCTTGTACTGCCCACATATGGACAGTGTGGGTCTATCTGCTAGATCATGGTCGGCCTGCTGGGGACCATACCCCTAAGGAGAGTGGTTCCCCCTTCCTTAGCAGACATCAGCTGCCCAGTTGTGTTAGTATTTGAAATTGTTCACCATCAGATTCCAAGTCTTACTTTGTTTTCTTTTTTACAACTCTGAAGTACTTTTGTTTCTGATAGTTTCACATGAAGAGTAGATTTTTAAGCAATTGGTCATATTGTCTTGTGTGAGAATGAAATGACCAGTGCATCTCTTTGCTGCCCAACTTTTAAAGATGGTGCCGGAGTCATTCTGGGTCATTGAAATAAGACTGCTCTTCATAGTCTATTGTCTGAATTAATCATCCTTTTATCATGTTAGAATTTAATCACTTAACATGTTTATATATAGTTGAGCAATCTATTGGCATCTATGTGTTCATTCTTTTGTTGCTTCAGATAGTACTGCTGTTTTCTTTCTAGTGGGTCTCCATTGGCTACTGTTCTTTTGCTAACTTTTATGTGTTGAGTTTTTTTTTACCACCTCTGTCATTTTTTGAGAAGTTCTCTAGGTTGTTACTAACATTGTTTTCTGTCTTAACTCTGTTGTTTACAACTTATAGTGAACATTTTAATTTTCTCGATTTTACTATGGTTCTTGAGTATTTCTCTGTTTTTTTCTGCTACCTCAATTTTCATCTTGGTTTATCTTTTATTCCACTGAGTCCATGATCACTTATATTTCATTGAGATTAACAAAAACCACAGGAAGAATATAAACTTTTATTTCTACTTATTTTTTTAGGGCAGTAGCTAAGTTGTTTATGTCATAGAGGACCTTTATTTTAAAGGCAACTCTTTGTCCATTTGGATTTGATATCTTAAAGGTGAACAAAGAATTATTTTTCTGGGCCTGTTATTTGTCACGTAATATGGTGGTTTCATTCTCTTTGAGTTTATGTATTAGTTATACCTTTATTGCAAAATTCCCTTATCAGCTCTTCAGCTAGCAGCCAATGTCATGAGCACAACCTCCAGGAAATTGCTGGCATACAGCAGCCATTTAGAACAGCTTTGCTGGGGAGGGTAAGAAATTCATTTTAGCTGTTGACTTTCAAAAAAAAATAATAGATGTGAGCTTCCTGCTGAGAACCATGCAAAACTGCCATTCCCAAAGGTGTCTAATTGCCTGTGAGAAAGACTTGTTTGTTTGAAAATCCTCTGAGTGTTCATGAAAATTCATAGAAGTTGGTTTTGTACCTTGCTCTGGGCCTGGAGACTGTAAGAAGTTATGCCTGAAAACATCTGTGGGAAGTTAGTAATGAGAGGAAGTGGCTACTCACAGCCTTGATCAACAATGTCCACACAAAGGGAAGCGCTGTGGAAGCTTGTGGAAACAACCATTCACGTGGCTCAATGGCTTCCATCACCTCCTCCAGTTGCTGAACCCTGTCTCCGTGATTCTCAGGCAGGTCCTGTGAGAGGAGCAGAAAAATCAGCAAGGGACAGGCTTTGGACCTCACATCTAACCTTACATGACTCCATCTAGCATTTTTCAGATGTGAGAGTTAATCTGTTTATATGTCCTTGACCATCACATTGTGGAAATGGCTTTTATTCTAGAAGCCAGTGCAGGGCTCCTTCCTGCCTGCATCTCATTTCCCTTACTTCTGTCTCTCCACACACTGAGAGATCTCAGTCTGTGGCAGCTGCAGGCTTCAGCCTCTGGTGTGGGAGGTCCTTTTGTCTGTGTTGATTTTATTGGTTAATAAATAAAGAAACTGCCTTGGCCTGTTGATAGGGCAGAATTTAGCTAGGCAGGGAAAACTGGACTGAATGCTGGAAGAAGGAAGGCGGAGAGAGAGATGCCATGGAGCCACGGCCAGAGCCAGGCATGCTGAAACTTTCCCGGTAAGCCACTGACACGTGGCAATACACACATTAATGGAGATGGGTTAAATTAAGATGTAAGAGTCAGCCAATAAGAAGCTAGAGCTAATGGGCCAAGCAGTGCTTTAATTAATACAGTTTCTGTGTGATTATTTCAGGGCTAAATAGCTGGGAACCAACAAGCGGCCCCTCCTCCAACAAGCCTCTGGTGTGGTGTGGCTCTTGAGCTCCCATACCAACTTGATTGCCCATTTACATTGTTTTTAACAGTACCTCCCATCTGACTTCATCCCCATACTTTGGCTGACTGATTTTGGTTCTTCTCTTAATTCAGTGACTACCCAACCCCAACACTGAAAGTCTTTCATGACATATGAAATGAAATGTCTAGCAAATCCACCTTCAATGTACATGTGTGTAAAAGTGACTGTATCCTAAGTTTTGAGAAAGGGTCTCACTATGTAACCCAGCATGGGCTCAAAAGCAGGCTCTTTCAACATCAAGCCTCCCAAATATTGCAAGTATAGTCATTCACACTACTCTTACAGTATACCACAATTTTACAAAATGTACACATTATAAAACCTCTAAACTGTCACTCCTAAAAAAACTACCCCAAGCAAAGTTATCTAAATTTATAAATAACATCAACAAACCAATGGGAATATTTTTTCTATCCTCTATACTCTGAATAATAAATTCTTCAGAGACATCAGGACTACATGAACCAGAAGATTGTTTATTTGTACTGCTTGGTTTGCTGTGGGGTTCAACAATTACACAACTCCCTCTTAAGGCAGGGATCATTATTGTACTATCTTTTTCTCTTCATATATGCTTCCTGAGAAATAATAAAAAATACCATAGGGAATATACCCTACACAGAGAATGAGAAGGGCAGGAAAGGAGAGGATTGGCAAGTGTCAGATTTAGTCTTAGGAAACTGATGCCTTAAATAAATTATATTCTTATCAGGATAAACTTATTATTTAAAATAAGGAGATTAACCAAGTCCAGGTGTTTCCTGGGTACTAGTGACAAAGCCTTTTTGAGATAAATGGCTAACAGTTCCTAGCCTTGTAACGTTTGTATTACCCAGAAGAATCATGAAGCCAATCTGACCTCATGAGATCTATCGTCTTTCTATTCCAGAGAACAGACAAGTCACAGAGGTACAGGCTTTGGGCATCTAACAATTGGTGGCCTTCAATTTGCATCGGCAGCATTTATTATAAAACTGTAAGGGAAAAGCTAAAGCAGAGAATTTATTGTTGTTTTGTTTTGAGATCGGCTCTCCCTCTGCATCCCAGGTTGGCTTGGAACTCACTTTGAAGCTTAAGTTGGCACAAACTCATGGCTCTCCTACACTACCCTCTCAGGAGCTGGGACAGTAACTGCACATCATCATGTTTAGCTGCTGGAGGATCGCAACACAGGCGAGGGGAACAGTTAGTGGCGGGTAAGAAGGAGATTTTAATTTACTGCATCTAAATACATTTGTAAAGCAATTCAAAACTATTATGTAATAGAAGAGACCAGCCCCACTGGTAGGCTGAGAAAGGGAGTTGACACACGATGTGATCTCCTTTAATGAGGGAGGGTTATTAGAACGAAGGTCCTCAGGGCCATGATTGGGCCTCTAGGGAGGCCTGACAACAGCGGACAGAAAAATAATAGCTAGAGAAGTCTCCACACTTTAAAGGGGGAGAGAGAGAGAGAGAGAGGCTTCTTTTTAAAGCTTGTAGAGGTGCTTCTTTGAGAGGAAGGGTGACAGAGAGGGGGGAGGGAGACAGACATGAGAGAATGGGGATAGTGGGGGTATGGGGAAGGCCAGAGAAGCATTTCCCAAGAAGAGTCTTCAGAACAACAGTCTCTGAGTCTCAGACCAATTCCCGGAACAGCGGGCAGTTCTGACTTTGTCCACCTTTTTGGGAGTGGTGGGAAGGTTCACCTTAAACGTGCCTTAGTTTCACACAGGGTAGGTAACAGAGTGTGGAGGGTCCAGGTGCTAATGAGGACAGAAACCAGGGACTGTTTGCTCTTAGGCCGTGGCATGGACAGCTGCAGGAAGTGGGGCCCGATTTCATCAGACGTGGAATCTGAACTAAAGGCACAGACTTATGTCCTAACAAAAAACTTTTATATTTTTACTTTAAATGAAATTCAAAATTTTAATTTTTGTGTATATTTAAATTGCAAACTTGAAAATTTTCAGAAATAATATCATCCTTGGCCTTCCTTGTGAATTCTTGGTGTTTTGTTTTGGTAGGGTACCTGTTGTCTATTTCATCGACTTTTAGCTATTTGTGTTATTTTTGCTTTACATTTTTTTTCTTTTTTTTTATTTTTTGCTTAGCTTTCCCTTTCGTTTCCTCAGTACTACGCTTTAATCTTGTTGTCTTTTGTTGTTTCTTGGTATGGTTTTATTCTTTTAAATTAATTCACAATTGATCTCTCAGCTGCTTTTCAAAGTCATCATTTATTATGAGTGTAGGTCTAAAGATGCACCTTGTGGACTGTATGGTTGTTAAACACAAATAAGATGGATCATTGCTTGTGGTAGAACTTTCTACCTCAGAAGGCCATGTTTCCATAGCACCCACGATGCCTGGAGGGCTTAGATGCTTATTAACTAAAGGATGGCAAAGGCTTTTGTGACCGAGAGCATGTGTGATGGGATCACAGTGTGCTCACCTCAGGCCATGGTAATAAGAACATTGAGTGTAATATTTACTTATTATAGAGAAGTGATGTAGCTTTTCATCTTTTAAAGTTTCATATTAGTGTGCAATGATACTTGCAGGAATAAATGTTTAGAAACTTGTATATTTCCTTTCCAGTTAATAGGGTGGTCAAAGGAAAAGTCATTATTGCTCAAACCTCCAGGGGCAGCTTGTAAGGGAAGCACAGTATTCGATTTGTAGGAGGCTTCCAAGCTTGCTTCTGTGGACAGTAAAATGTTTTCCAGAGCCAAGTAAATCGATAGGGATTATGAATCTTAACACAAGGTAGAACACACAGACTTAAAATTCTTCCTTTTTGCTCACATACAGTTTCCTTAATGATTTAGATGCTCTTCTGCATACACTATAGTCACACAAAACAGGATTGATCTAAACTTGAATTACTCTCTATAATTTGGAAAAAAAATAGCTCACATTTTATTTCAGAAACAAATTAAGGTGTCTACAGAAGGCTGTGTCTCAAGATTCTCCTGAGAGTTCAAATAAAGTCACAAAATGAACCCGCTGAGTTATCAAGCAGCCTGGCGGTTGCCAGGCAATTCAGCTGAGCTCTTCACCTTCCATATGCAGCTGAAATCCTGGTCATTTCAATCCACAAATGGAAAAATCTTCCTTCTATGTGAACCATCCTGATTTTCCCTCATTACCTTTGCCCAGGAATGATGTAGAGTTGGCTCTGTAACCTTGGGGCATGGGAAGAGGCAGCCATTAAGTCATAGCCTAATGCTCATTCTATAATGAAAGCTGGTCCTGCAATTAGCTCCTGTCTGGAAGATCACCACATTAGCATAACAACTGATGATCTTCTTGTTCCATTTTCAACATAATGGTTTTAAATTTAATGTATTCAACTCATAGTCTCATTAGGGGCTGTTAGTACAACAAAGGTGTTTGGGGAGCCACAGTAATAGGAACCCTATAAATCCTAGTTAGGACATAAACCTACAGGCAACATTCTATTAAATGTGAACAGACAATATTTCCAATAAAATCTGGAACAAGACATGGATGATATGACAACTATTTCCATTAAAATACAAGGATTCAAAAATCAGTAACACTTCTAAATAGCAATAACATACTTGCCAAGGAATAATTTAGAATATCCCATTCACAATAGCTTTTTTAAAACTGCCCAGGGGGTAGAAGGCTTCTACAACAAAACCTTTAAGATATTGAGGCAAAATGTTAAAGGAGACAGGAGAAGACAGAGATAGCTTTCATGGCTATGGGTTATCACAACTAATATCATGACATGGTTGGACTACCAAAAATAAATAGTTTGCAAATTCAATCTAGTTCCTGTGAAAATTCCAATTGTGGCCAGGTGGTGGTGGCGCATGCCTTTAATCCCAGCACTCTGGAGGCAGAGTCAGGCAGATCTCTGTGAGTTCAAGGTTAGCCTGATCTACAAGAGCTAGTTCCAAGACAGGCACCAAAAGGTACAGTGAAACCCTGCCTCAAAAAAAAAATTTCAATTGTGTTTTTCACAGAAAAAAAAAACTAAAAAAAAACTAAAATTCATATAGAAACACAAATGACCCTAAACAGTCCTAATTCTGGAGATAGCACAATATCTGTGAAATTACCAGAAACAAGAAAAGATCACAAGACACGCATCAGAATCCACTTTAAGAATTTAATAGAAAGAGAAAGGCATGTGCGCAGGCCTAGGGAGAGCTGGTGCGGAGAAGAGACCGTGGATCAGGCGTGTTCAGCTTTTAAAGGATGCCTAGAACCTGAGCACCTTACGTAGCTGTGTCACGTGTAGATCACATGACCACACTGCACATAGATCACATTGGGCTTGAGGATCCTGGGTGACTGTGAGTTGCCTAAACGCACTTGATGGTGCATGTGCGGCCGCGGAACCATAAGTGCCAGCACTTTAAGTGCTAGGCATTTTGCCAGAGCGCTGGGTGATGGAAATGATAACATTTCACCCTTTTGTTTATTATAAAAGTTGGGGTGGGGGTTAAGGGTAGCAGATGGGCAGGAATGGGGCATTGGGTCTCTCTCTCTCTCCTCTCTCTCTCTCTCTCTCTCTCTCTCTCTCTCTCTCT
>LOJH01003612.1:0-22360 GCA_001685095.1 Ellobius talpinus | reverse complement strand
TCTCTCTCTCTCTCTCTCTCTCTCTCTCTCTCTCTCTCTCTCTCTCCTGCTTCCTGCTGATTTGTGGGCATCAGAAAGTTGGGATACTTGGCCACTTCCTGGGATGGCTGGGTACTTCAGTGTTTTCCGGGCTTTGTGGAACTGTCCGGATGCAGCTTGGACCCAACAAGATGCTGACAAGGCAGAAGATTATGTTTAGAAAAACTTTGATCCTAGTGATTGAGGAAGGAAGACCCCAAGATGGAAGATGGAGGGGAGTTCTCCAGGGTTCCCAAGATGGAAGATGGAGTTTTCCAGGGGTCCTGAGACCAGGGAAGCTTAAATGATGCTTATCCTGGGCGAGTCTGGTCTATTCAGGTGGGTCCAATTTGGCTCCCTGGAGCTTAAGAGAATGTTTAAATTTATAAAAAGAGATAAATTTTAGATATATTAAGAAGCTCATAGTTATGGCAATATAATGTTGGAATAGCTTATTAGGATTTTATTGATTAGTGTTAAGATTATGGACAGTTATATAGTGAGAGAGGAGGGAGGGGAAAAGGGGGAATTATTAATTAGACCTTTTAATGTTTTCCCTGAAGCAAGCCTTAAGGCACTTATTTCTTTTAGCATCATGGTATTACCTTAATATCCAGGAGATAATGCCGTAGTCAATGATAAACATGTTATATTAAAATCGGTTTTGTTAGTCTCCCTTTCGAGTCTTGGGTGTGAATGTCCCCAGATTGTTATTGTTTCTTACCACCTGGGCATCTGACAGTCTTGCGCCTCTGGCTCTGTGTCTAACGATGGTCCCTGTATAACAGCTGAGTAGTTGACTGGAAATTTGAATATGTCATTTGTAGATACAGAGAAACTGGTAAAGCAGACAGGAGAAAGAGGGGAAAGGGGGTAATCAGAAATGAAAACATGAGTGAGTGGTTCCTGACACAGGAGAGTACAGTAGTGAGACTTTATTCTTCTGGAACTGGAGACAAAGAAGCTGATCGCGCTATCCTCTGGAACTTAAGGGAGCAGGGCCCTGTTTGAGTTACTGTATACAAGAAGAGGGTGTCCGGAGCTGGAAAAGTAAAAGGTTTGAAATGAGATAGGTGAATCCAATTAGGGAGGCCCTCAAGCATGGCAGCTGTGGGAGTTACAAGAATTGCCTTAAAGGGGCCCTGCCATTTAGGGGAAAGGGGTGAGGGACATTGGTCTGGAGGACAGAAAAGGACCTGGTCCCCAATGTTAATTGGAGATGGACAGGGGTTGGTGCATGGTTGGGGTAGTGAGTAGTCAGTAAAGTCCCATAAGAGGGAGCGGAGGTGATGTAACAATGGAGTGAGCAGGTGATCAGGGAGGGGTGAGGGTTTAGGTGAGAGGCGGGGAGTTAAAACTGGCCACCCATACATGAGTTCAAAGGGTGAGATGGAAGGAGGTCTTTAGAGGAGAGCCCGGAGTCTCAAAAGAGCCAGGGTCAAAAGCTTTACCTAGTTAAGGTGAAGCTCCTGTGACATCTTAACAAGAACATTTTTTAAGGAACGTTTAGTTTGTTCTACCTTCCCTGAGGATCTAGGATGGTATGGGATATGAAAATGCCAGGGAATGTTAAGAGCCCTAGATAAAATTTGAGAGATCTGGGAGGTAAACTCTGAGCCGTTATCCGACTAAAGAGAGGTTGGGATTCCAAAATGGGGAATAATTTCCTAAAGAAGAACATGGAAAACCATCTGGGCCCTCTTGTTAGTGGTGGAAAACACTTGGATCCACCCATACATGGTGTCTACCAAATAGGAGCTATTTAACCCATCTACCTCTGGGCATATGAGTAAAATCAAGCTGCCAGTCAATCCCCAGAAGAGAGCCCCTGGCCTGGTGGGTGGGAAAAGGGAAGCTATGATATTTGGACTTGGGATCTGACTTTTGACAGATTTTACAAGAGGCTTACAGTTTTTAAGAACTCTAAGTCCTAGTCAAGGGGTGGTGGCATACGCCTTTAATCCCAGCACTCAGAAGGCAGAGGCAGGCAGAACTCTGTGAGTTCAAGGCCAGCCTGATAAAAAAGAATTCCAAGTCCCCAGGGGTAGGTTGGAGGTGAGCCTTGACAAATTGAGACAGAGCCTGACTATTAGGATGAAAGAACTGATATAGGTAGGACTTTTGCCAAGCATCAGAGAGTGTCTGCAAGAATGTGGGTTGTACTGTATGAACTCCCTGAGGTGATTGAGGTAAGTCTGTGCCCTAGAGGGCTGATGCCCTGGCTGTTTGGTCACCTCAGTTATTTCTCTTAGAAATGATGGAGTTGTCGGTCTTATGAGACCAGCAATGAATAATTCCTATAGCTTTGGGGAGATGGGAGGCCTTTAACATGTCCATAATGTGGTCTAGTTAGTTATGCATCCTCCTTTTGTCATAAGAAGCCTACACTCTTTCCAGATAGCTGTGGGGGGGGCGGGAGGATATGCAAAGCATATTTGGACTCTGTGTAAACATTTATGGATTGTCCCTGTGCCAATTGGAGGGCAGGGGTGAGGGCTATTAATTCAGCCTGCTGGTTAGTGGTATGGGTGGGGAGTGCCTGTGCCTCCACCACCCCAGTATCTCATACTAGGGCATAGCCTGTCCTACGGGTCCCCTCATATATACCAGGTATAAATGGCCAGAGGTAATGTGCCCTCCTGTATGTGTGAGGGGTGGGACAGTAGTTCCTCTAAGGTTTCTATGTAGGAATGAGATGGAGAATAGTTAGAAGTTCCCTAAGGAATGAGGGAGGGTACTGAGTTTGGGTAATGTCCCTGGTAGGATCCTGTAATTGGTTGACAATGGGAAATGGTGTTTAGTAACAGAGGGGTTTTAGGTGTCCCAGACTTGGGAGTCCACCTGAGAGGCTGGCAAAGGAAATGACACATTGGGGTTGGTAGGGTGGGATGCTAGGAGGAGGAGGAGAGGAGCTGTCAGAGAGCCAGGGGTCAAGGGAATGAAAGGAGCACATAAAATAGAAGTTCCCACTTTAGATTAAAAAAAATCTCTTCCCATTAGAGGTACAGGCAGGTTGGCATGACCAAAAATGAATGAGTGAGAGGAATAACCCTAAAATTATGTTGAGTGGTGGGGTCTGCTGAGGTAGATAAGGCTGTCCCCCTACCCTGACAATAGGGAAACTAGAAGCAGAGGAAGGCCCCCAAAAGTCCCTCAGTACTGAGTATGTGACTCCGGTGTCCAAGAGAAAGGAGAGGAAGCGTCCTGATACCATGATATTCACCCATGGCTCCCTATTACAGATGATGGTTGTGGTTGGGTCAAGGGAGCCCAGGCAGCCTCAATCGCCAGGAGTTGTCCGGATCTGATGTCTCCATGCCACAAGGTGCGTGAGAACAATCAATCACCCAGTGCCCCTCCCTATGGCACTTTGGACTTGGTCTTGGGGGACCATACGAGGATTAGGACACATCCGAGCTGAATGCCCATTTTCTCCACATTTAAAACGTGGGCGTGGCAGCCCTCCAGCCCCAGGGGACAAGGGAGTGACACAGGCCTGACAGTCGCCTCATCTGGTTAGATGGACCAGCATTTGAAATTTCTGTCTACTTCTTTTGTTTGTTAGTTTTTCAAAACAGGGTTTCTCTGTAGCTTTGGGGCCTGTCCCAGAATTAGCTCTAGTAGACCAGGGTGGCCTTGAACTCTGATCCACCTGCCTCTACCTCTTGAATGCTGGGATTAAAGGCATGCACCACCCACTTCCTGGCCTGTCCATGGTTTTTATCCTCCCTTCCATGGTACACCTTAAAAGACTTCTGCCTGTGGGGTCAAGGGGCCTTTCTCCAAACACTTAAGTTTAAACCTAATGTCAGGAAGCTCTGGGAAAAGAAAGGGGTCATGAGGAGCTGTTTGACCTCTGGGATCTCTGGATCTAAATTAGTGTCCTGCAAGAGAGCCTTTGTGAGGCATTCCAAGAACTGAGACAGATTCTCACTCTTATCCTGAAAGATATCTAGGAGTTCATCATAGTTTACTGGCTTGAGGGCAGCTTTATGGAGACCTTCCAGGAGGCAAGTCATAAACTGGTCTCTAGCTAAAATACCCACTGGAGAGTTATAATCCCAGTGTGGATCCTGCTCAGAGACCACCTCTGCCCCAGGGGGCATGCTGCATTAGCCTGGTGAATCTCATGTATGTAAGTATCCTGGCCGGCTCCCAAACTCTCCTGTGCTCCCCAGGAAGCAGGTTATTAGTTAGGATCATAAAAATATCATGAAAGGTGAGACTATAAGATTGGGTAAAGTATTGGAATTGTTTATGAACGAGGTAGAATTAGACATGTAAGAACCCAGGTTTTGTTCTATGTGAGAGAGTTCTGAGAGCGAGAAAGATATGTGTACCTTGACCAGCCCATCCACACCGTAGCTGGTGTACCTCTCATAAAGGGAGAACTGCGGCCAACTTGCTTTGGTCAGGGTTGGGTTCCTTAGCAGCACGAGAGCACATGAGAGGAGGGTGGAAGTGGGTGCTAGAGTGGGCAGCTGCAGTGGCATGGCACCCGAGAGGAGGAAGGAGCCATTGGAGCTGACAGAACAGTTGTTGGGGTCGGGATGCTGGAGAGGTAGAAGTAGCTGTCTGCTGAGGACAGAAAGGTGGGGGGTTGTTACCAGGGTCCAGAACGAAGTGGGGTGTTCCTCTGGCTTAGATGGCATAGCCAAGAACATGTGAGCGGGTGAACAGGTTGCAAGGACAGAGGGCCTGGAACTTAGATAGAAAAAGGTTTGGATATACGGGAACTCCTTCCCTCTGCCTGCTCACTGAGAAAAGTTAGAAAGTTCCCACAGAATAAGGTGCCATTAGGCAGCTATTTTAGGTTATTGTCAAGGGGTACTTAGGCCATTTCTAAGTGCAAAGGCAGAAAATCTCAGAAATCTATAAGTAAGGCATAAAGCTTAGAGGTTTTAGGGTCTCTAAAAGATATCCCAGGGGTGGAGGTTGGACTGATAGTCTTGGAAGGTTTATTCACCATGTCTGAGGATAGGAGGAGACAGGAACCAAAGGCTATAACGTCTTTGAGACAGGGTCAGGCCAGTCCGAGGTCCATCAGCACAGGGATTGGGGACCACACAGGACCATTCTGAGTGGTCCAAGATGAGGACAACAGTACAAAAAGGACAACAGCCCAAGACAAGAAACGAGATCCCAGCAGTGGGGAATTATCAGAGATGAATGTCAATGAAGGGCTCAACCATAGCCTTGAAAGCCGTATTTGCGGGCGTTCCTACCATTACTAGGAACATCAGAGTTTCTGGGAGCTCAACGGTTCAGAAAAACAGTTAAGCTGACAAAAAAAGGAAAAAACTCACCAATCAAAGCCAGTGGTGTGTGTAGAGGATGGTGGCCTGGCAGATGGAATGTGGGTGGTTGTGGAGAAACCTGGTCCAAGATCATGAACCCAGGAAAGGGGAGTCGGGAGAGCCTGTGGAGGATCAACACCATTGAAATTACCAGGCGTGAGAACTGTGAGACACACAACAGAACCTACTTTAAGAGTTTATTACAGAGAGAAAGACACATGTGCAGGCCTGGGGAGAGCTGGTGTGGGAGAAGAGAGTGTGGAGTGGGAGTGTCCAACTTTTAAAGGATGCTCAGCGCATGAGCACAGGAGTTTACATAGCTGTGTGGTGCGTAGATTACTTGACCATGCTGCACGTAGATCACATGGGGCTTAAGGGCCCTGGGTGTCTATGTAAGTTGCCTGAAAGCTTGATGGTACATGTGTGACTGTGGAACCCAGAAGTGCCAGGCATTTTTCCCGAGCACTGGGTGATGGAAATGATAACAGTCTGTCCTCAAGTTACATCAGAGCTATAATGACCAAACCAGATCCAGGCATGTAGACTAACAGAGTAAAGTAATACCCTGATTAGTTTACTGTCAAATTGACACAGGTTAGAGTTGCCGGGGAAGAGAAACGTTAACTGAGAAAAAGCTCCTTCGGCTTGCCTGTCGGCAAGTCCGTAGGCCATTCTCTAGGTGGATATGGGAGGACCAAGTCCATCATGAGCAGCGCCATTCCTTAGCAGGTGATTCTGGGTTTTACAAGAAAGCAAAGTGAACAAGCCAAGGGGAGTAAGCCAGTAACCAGAATCCTCCATGGCCTCTGCTTGAGTTCCTCCCCTGGTTCCTTTCACGATAGAATATAAGCTGTAAGTTGAAATAAAGCCTTTGCTATGGAGTTTCTTTCGCTCAAGTTGTGTATCACAACAATAGAAAGCAAACTAGGATGAACAGCGAACCTGGAAATAAACCCAGACAACTACAACCGCATAAATTTCAACAAAGAAGTCAAAAACATGTCCTGGAGAAAACTAGTGTCTAACAAATGGGGATAAAGACACTGGGCATCTGGAAGAATTTAAGTAGATACTCATCTCTCACTCTGAAACAAAACTACTCAAAATGAACCAGAGCCCCAAACTCAACATAAGGCCTCAAACTCTGAAACTGTTCAAGCAATGCACTGAGAAAACACCTCAAGATGCAGACAAAGACAAGAACTTTCTGGAAGTACTCCATAGCAGAGAAAATAATCCCTAGAAATGGCCAATGAGGTTACACAAAATTTTAAAGCCATGTACACAAAAGAAACATAAACATGAGAATGAAGAGAAAAATCTTTGCCAACCACATGTCAGGCAGATGTTCATATCTAGGACATATAAAAAAACTGCAAAAAAAGCATCAAAGAATCAATTTTCAATCAATAAATAGACTAATGAACCAAATAGACCAAAAATCTTCCCAAGTTTCTTGACCTGCTACCTAGAAAGCAATAATATAGGCAAAATCCAATGGCTACTCTGCTATGCATTTATTAGATTATATATTAATTAGGATAATCTATGAGTGTAACAAAAGTACTGACATTTCTGTAATCCAGCCCCATAAAGTTTTGGCTGAACTCAAAGTCTGATGGGTCAGTAGCAGATCTCTCTCTCTCTCTCTCTCTCTCTCTCTCTCTCTCTCTCTCTCATTTAGGGTGTATGTTTCTTCCTTCTTTAAGGTACCTAGCAGGGAGGAAGAAGTGAAAGAAAACAAAGCATATTAGATTTTCCATGCCAGGGACTAGAAATTCTCTTCAGGTCACAATATGTTGATAGAAATAGTGAGGATGCCTACAATGAGGCTCGGGGTTAATTTCCCTCCCAAAGTAGAAACAAGTATGATGAGCACATATAGACAGTCTTGTCACATAGGTTAACTCACTCCCTCCACCAGTTAGAAGCAGCAAAGTTATAATAAACAAACCTTCCTTTAGCTACATCTTTGTGCAATTTCTCCTGACAGATATCTAGACCAGAACCCTCTAGGCAAAAAGGGCATGTGTTTTCTAATTTATATTTAAAATAAGAACACTTGAGTAAACATCTGTGCTGGTCTGAATAAAAATGGTTCCCACAAGCCCATAGGGAGTGGCATTTTTGGAGGTGTGGCCTTGTTGGAGTAGGTGTGGTCTTCTTGAAGGAAGTGTGTCATAAAGGGAGGGCTTAGAGGTTTCAAAAGCTCAAACCAGGCCCAGTGGCACTCTCTCTTCCTGCTCCCTGCAGATCCAGATAGAGAAATCGCAGTTACTTCTCCAGCACCATGTCTACCAGCACGCCACCATGCTTCCTTTCATGACCATAATGGACTAAACCTCTGAACTGCCTGCCCCAATTCAATGTTTTCCTTCATAAGAGTTTTTTTCGTAAGGTCATGGCATTCATCACAGCAATGGAAACCCTAACTAAGACAATGCCTTATTGTTCTCATGTAACTCTATCACCTTATAACAGCTTCTAGTATATCCTAAGTGCATCCTAAGAAGCTGACATTCGGAGCATTGCACAATCTGGCTTTATCATCAAAACTATTCTCTCTACAATGCTTCAAACAGACCTTCTACTTCTCTTGAATTGGTCAGCTCCTAAATACATCATGTCTGTATTTCAAACACTGGACTTAAAATTTATCAATGCTGCATTACTGACAGTGTCATTTTAATCTCTCTTGAATCTTCCATTTATTATTCTAAGAAAATCATACCAGTGTATTTAAATAATGGGAAATGGTGCATGAGAAGTACCTAAGCCTCAATGAACATTCACTTTGGTCCTTCCTTCACAGACTGTTGGAAGCCATAATAAGAGTACCTTCTTGGTCTGTTTCTGTTGCTATAACTGACACAGACTGAGCACCATAAAGAAGGGAGGTTTATCCAGCACTTGAGTTTTTCTGCATCTTAGCATATTTGACATTTAATATCATTTACCTTTGATTTGCATTTCATAACCCCATCTTTTCATATGAAAAGTCCAAGTACATTCATGGTACTGGAATCTGGTGAAGGATTTTTGCTGTGTCAAATATGGTGGAGGATATCACTTAGTGACACAAAGCAACCATGTTAGCCGTAGTCTCTTCTCTTCATAGGAAAGCACTAAAGCCATCCTGGGTACCACACTCTCATGACTACGTCTAAGCCTAATGATCTCAAAAAGGCAGCACCTTCAGTCAGTGAGATTACTCAGTGGATAGGCATAGGCCACTACACTTTAGGACCTGCATCAGAATCCACATTCTAGAAGAAGACAACTAATAACCAACCCCATAAGTTGCTCTCTGTCCCCACACATTGCTGTAGTGTTAGTTCCTCTCTGTGTGTGTGTGTGTGTCTGTCTGTCTGACTGACTGTCTCTGTCTCTCTCTGTCTCTCTCTGTCTCTCTTCCTCTCTCACTGTCTGTCTCTCTGTCTCTGTCCCTCTCTCTCTCTCACACACACACACAGAGAGAGAGAGAGAGAGAGAGAGAGAGAGAGAGAGACTAAAAAACTTTTAAGGCTCTACCTTCAAACACTGTTAACATATGAACTTAAGAGTCAAGTTTCCCCAAGTTTTGGAAACCATGTTCAAGCCTTAGCACATTCCTGTCACTCATTTCCTACACTGGTCATTAACATTTCTGTAATGTTTTCACATTACAGAACATTTTCACATTTACCATCATTTATCTTTCATCATCATCTGGTCTCCACATCTTAGTTACAAGCAATTTGGGAAGTCCTACACCATATATTTCTTTAGGTCCCTATTTCCTTGCATTACAGTAGAGCATTAGATAAATATCTGTCATGACACTATTAAATTAAGCATACCAGCTGTAGGCAAACACCAAAATGAAAGATCCATCCCAACTATTCCACTCTAGCAAAAGAACCTTAAAAAATCTATAAAGATTAGTAAGGAAAACAAAATGAATGACAACATTTAAAACTTCAGTCATTCATAGGAAGTTGAAAACATTTGCAAACACTTCATTGAAAACTCAAGATAAATACATGACAAATTAAAAATGCCAAGTCTGTGTGTGGTGTGCATGTGAGTGAATATGTATGCCCAGCCAAGGTTAAAGAAAAAGTGAAAGCCATTGTTCCCATTGAAGAGAGCAGGAGGAAAGGGAAGGAAGGGGGAGGGAAAAGAGGAGGGAGAGAAGGAAGGAAGGGAAGGGAGGAGGGAGGGAAAAGAGGAGGGAGAGAGGGAGGAAGGGAAGAAATCTTTCATGGTGAAGAAAGCTAGCTTAACTAAACAAAGCAAGGACACAAGATGCCCAGCACAGTAGGTACAAACTAGACATCGGTTGCGTAGAACCAATACAAAGGACACAAGATGCCCAGCACGGTAGGTACAAACTAGACATCGGTTGCGTAGAACCGATACAAAGGACACAAGATGCCCAGCACAGCACATCACAGTAGGTACAAACTAGACATTGGCTGCGTAGAACTTCTGAAAGAACCTCTGGCCACCTCAGCATTTGTGGAAGCTGTGAAACAGTGGGAGCCACATAAGATCATGGTGCCCGTTTTCACCCAAGGTCATAGCAAGGAAGAGCTCTGAACAGCAAGCACCAGAGCTGACATGAGAGGCCGAGGCTCTGAAGATGGCTTCTCCTGCCTGAGCAGGCTTGCTGAGTCAGAGCCTAGCTGGGTAGGCAAGGGGGCCAGGCACTGACTTCCTTCCCACTGTATGGGCCCTGACTCCTTCTCACTTCCAGTTCTCCTTGCCTGCCTCTCCTTGCCTGTCTCACCCAGAATCCCTACTCTTTTGCCTTTCTTCCTTTGCCTCAAAGAACTCAGGCCTTAAAATCATATTTTAATTGGGAATGCACTTTGCTTTATACATCTCAAATAGAAGCATAGAAATAAGATTTACTATAACTCATTTCAGTTGCCTATTGACCTGGCATCATCAGGTCCTGTCCTTCCAAACACCGGAGCATCCTAGTAGTCTGCATGCAGTCAGGGCCACCTCAAGGCCACTCAGGTGGCAGCATCTCCCTTCTGGTTGGTTACACTCATTCCTCACCTCTTTCCTCACAGGGAGCAACTTCCATTCTTTTCCTTAGATATTTATTTTCTTCATTGATTCCCCTAAGCTGTAGCCATGATACCTATGTTTCTTATTTCTTTCTATTCCTAATTCTTAGCTGAACAAATAGAAGCTTTGGTTTTCTCTTTATTTCATGCCACCCCCATACCAAATAATACACTTTTAAATTAGCCTTTGGCTAGGATTAAAAATAGCCTTAGCATACATCCACAAGTAAATAAATGTAAGCACTTTGTTCTTTTTTATTGCTATTTCAGAATCAGCACCAGCGGTTCGTCGGTGTTGGAGCGGTGAAAATAGCATAAATGTTTTAAAATATATGTTTGTCTCTGACAACCACGAACATAGAGGTGTTGCTTGTTTGCTTTCTAAAATAGCGTTCGCTGGCCTCTGCTTTCGCTGCGAGAACAAGAGCCACAGCTTGTTCTAAGCTACAGTGAGAACACAAAGTGAGTGCTTTCTGAACATCTTCCAGTGACTTGGCTTCCTAAATACCACAATCACTTCCCTATCCTGTGCATCTCAATGTTGTGTTGACAACCACTTCCCTTCCCATCAAACCATAGCTTTACTTCTAATGGAGATCCTCGTTTACATGTAATTTTCATATTCAAATGATCTTCCTGTAATTTTGATAATTGTGCATCCTTCTAAACATAGTGCAATGAGCCTGCCATGCTTCTGAAGATGTCAGCTGAGACTTATTCATTTAGCCAATGAATGCTTTATGCTGGGGTCTGTGCACCATTGTTCTTGGTGCTAAGGAGGCAAGATGGCGTATGATGCAGCCAGCATACTCCAGATGAGTCTCATGGCTGCACTTTTATTCACATACCAAGGGCATGTTTGTTCCTACTTTTATAAATAACGAGCCAAAAATGACTAGAGGTTTCATTCTTTAGCCTCCTACCTCACAGATCCAATGTAATAATATGTCCATACATCTGATGTTTACAGGTATCTTTCCCAAGACCTCAGTGCCCATTTTGATTTCCCCCTCTGGCCATTTCTTTCCTCTATTCTTCAGCCATGTAGCTCTTAAAAATGTCTTTCATTAAGTCCAGTGACGGTTTCCTGCTCAAACCAAAGCAAGGGCAGGATTGTCTTGCTGGCGTCTCAGACGTGGCTTCTGCAGCACAGAGCTCCAGCAAATGCTGACAATCCTGAAAATCCCTGACACCCTGTTCTCCTGCGCCTGGGTTTCAAATGATTTTTTTCTATATCTATTTACTTTTTCTCCCTTTATGTCTCTGCAAACTGTGTTAAAGACTTGCAATCAAAGAACTGCAGAACAGACTCCAGAAAAGTCAGCGACAGTAACAACCGGCCCGGCGGCGGTCCTGCTGGTCTAAGTAGGTATTTTAAACAAACTTGGCACAGATACATTTGCAATCACTCCTATTTTCACAAAACAGAGAAGTGACCATAAAAGAGCTTTTATCTGTCATGTTTTTCCACTACACAACTTACAAAAATTCTTCACATTCCCAATACTCACAGGCAGTTTCTTGTCACGTTTTATTTCTGCTCACAATTAATCCTTTGAATATTTTCCATATTTGAAAACTGAAGCTCATGGGCAGAGAGGAGGCCTGGAGGGTTAAGGGTGCTAGCTGCTCTTGCACAAAACCAGAGTTTTGTTCCTCATGCCCACGATGGGCAACTCACAATCCCAGCCTCAGGATCTGACACCCTTTTTGCACCCTTTTGGGTGCCATGTTCATGTTTACAAATCACATACTCATGGTCATAACTTAAAATGTGCTCCTTCCAATTTCCATTATTTTACAGTATTAGTAATTATCTTAGTCAATTTCAGTAAATAATTTTGACTAGTGATGTTTTGTTTTCATTTACTAATTCATTTCTCCTCCATTCTGACTCCACCTTCTGTTTTGATTGCCTCTACACAAGCCGCACTTCAACCAACAGTTCAGGTTTTCAGCTCTTCAGTAATAGGAAGAAGGATGCCCAGGAGAGGCATGTGTGCCGACAAGCAACTGTGCACAGTTCTGCTCCTTTTTCCGTCAATAGGACAGTAGTCTGCATTATCAGACTCACGGGAATTCATCAAGTCAACAATGAGTCAGCTTATTATCCCTGAGAAATTCTCATTTCTACAGGTTTGAGGCAAAGTGATTATTTTAGGCAGTAGGAATATTGCTGAGGCACCTCGCTGGCAGCCAGCACTGTCTTCCCAAGCACCCACTGGTAGGAAAACATGCCATGACTGCATGCAGCAGGTACGGCATTAAAGACCGTCGAGTATACAACGTGCAGCACTCCCCAGAGCTTTTAGTCAAGCTTCCATTCCTTCTTCCTCAACAAAGTGCAGGAGACCTTCAAAATATAATCTGGATAGGAGAAAAGAAATAGGCAGCAATATGCACAGCAATAGAGACCAGCACTAAGAACAAATCTTCCTGGCAGGGTAACACAAGGTTTTATTGGAGTAGGGTGGGTTTTTTTGGGTTTTGTTGTTGTTATTGTTGTTGTGTTGGTGGTGGTTTGTTTGTTTGTTTTGTTTTGTTTTTAACCATCAAGCAGAACTGAAGGCAATTTCCCTTCCTCTATACTCAACACTGAAAGCATACATAGAAAATATATAAAATTCTCAAAGAATAAAAATATTATATTTTTATAAAAAAAGAATTTAGGTGCAAAAGGGCCAAATAATCCACCAAAAGAAAATCTCACTCATAGAACCTGAACTGGGCTGTGAGTGCCAGCTGCCTAGAACTGAGTTCACAGTAAGACTGTAAGTAATTGAACCAATTGAAGGGGAAAACAGATGATCAAAGGGGGAAAAAGCCAGCAACCCCATCCAAAGAAATGGGTAATCAAATTATTAACAACTATGCAAGATCAAAAAAGAAGAGAAGCTATGTTAACAGGTTCCCAACTTCAATGAACAGTGAGTGTCTCACTGAAGAAAGACTGCCTAATCCTAGCCTTTCAATACTAAACAGACACACAAAAATATTCTACTTTCTTTTTGGTTTGTTTTGCTTTGTTTTGTTCTTGACACAGGATATCTCTGTGTCCTAGCTGTCCTGGAACTAGCTCTGTAGAGCAGGTTGGCCTGGAACTCACAGAGATCCACCTGCCTCTGCCTCCCGAGTGCTGGGTCTAAAGGTTTGTGCACCAAGGCCCAGCAAAAATATTATACTCTTAGGAGGCTACCAATCAAAAGCAGCAGGGCCACTTTGTACTTTATAAATTTGCATAACACAGCTCTTCAACACCCCAAGTGGCTCTTCTGGGAGTGGGAAAACACATGTTCATAGACAGTTTTATGACCTGTACTGATTTCACAAATATTAACCTAGAAGGTGGCTTAGTGAACTATTGACAGTGTAGGCACAAATATTTCTGCTACTTGTGATAGCATAAACGACGCCTGCAATTTCCACCACTTGTAGAAAGTAATATACTTTGGGGAAAGTTGTAATGAGACAAACTTTTTCTTGGCTGAAATGGTTCTTCAAACATAATTTCTGGGAAACAAAAAGGAAAATGAAAATTACTGTATACTTGAGCTGGGACTAAACTCTGAGCTGTTATGCAATTACCTGCACCTTCTGGGAAATATCTCCTATTCACAAATGATTAAGCATTTTTCTGACAGCTTGGTGAGTCAAAGCCACTTAAGAAGTTAGAGTAGTACCCCATCTTGGCTAGCTTCCTCTTAGTGATAAAAACACTAGCCAAAAACAGCTTGGGGAGGAAAGCGGTTTGGGGCTGACAGGTGGCAAACCACCATCCAGAGAAGCTGAGGCAGAGACCAGAGGCAGGAGCTGAAGCAGAGACCACGGAGGAATGCTGCGTAATGGCTTGCTCAGCCTGCTTGCTTACACAGTCCAAGACCACTGATTAGGAGGCTGCCTAGACCACAGTGGGCCAGCCCCTCCCACATCAATCGTAAAACAAGAAAATTCCCCATAGTCAGGCCCAGAAGCCAATCTGATGCAGATTTCAACTGAGGTTCTCTCTAGTTTGTGTTAACTTGACACAAAAGCTAACCAACACAATGCTCGGCCTACAGCCATCTTGTAGTAAGTTTTATGATCTTTAAGTAGGCATCTTTAAAATAAAAAGCAGAAATCATCACCAATCATGTGTTTCTCCATAAACTCCTCCTCCATGACGAAATCTTTGAACTTTCTTAGGATAGGCAGTAGTTACCTCTTCAGAAGAGGGACTGAATTCAGATCAAAGTGTAGCAAACATTTTTAGGCTTCTTGAATCGATCAATAGCCTCCATCTAATTCAGCAAATTCTTCATCCCTAAAGCAACCGAGGGACAGAGGTCAACTGTAAAGGAGAAAACAGTGCTCATATCGACCCCAACTCCCTCATCCGTTTTTGTTTGTTTGTTTGTTTGTTTGTTTGCAGAAATGTTATGTTCATAACAACTTTATTTATAACAAACAAACCAAAACAAAAAACAAAGAGACAAAAAAAAACCTAACCAAACAAAACAACAAAAACAGTATAAACAACCCCAGTGTCCCTTAGGCACAAACAAATGTTCACCAAAGTGCCCATGTAATGGAACAGAAACAGTAAAAAGAAATAAAATACAGTTAGCTGCAAACACCTGAAAATGCCTCAAAACCTTATACTAAGCAAAGGGATCCAATACACCACGTGATCTCATTTTAGGCAAGTCTATAGAGATAGACAGATGGAAGTCCTCAGGAGGCTTCATGCAAGGGGGCTTAATGGGTGATGGAACTGTCCTCTCTGTGGCTGTGGTGACTTTTGTATGGGAAATGCATGTCAATGGGCATGGAATTTCTTACTACAGGAACATTGTCTCAGCCAATGCTCTATTGCTGTGAAGAGCTGCTGTCAGCTGGGAACTCTTACTCGGGCTGGCTTACATTTCAAAGGTTTGGTCCACTGTCATCATGGTGGGAAGCCTAACAGAAAGGCAGACATGGAGCTGGAGATGTAGCTTGAGAGTTCTACATCTGGATGCAAGGCACCAGGAAGAGAGGACACTGGCCTGGCTTGAGCATCTGAAACCTCAAAGCCCACCTCCAGTGGCATACTTTCTCCAACATGGGTATATCTTCTAATAGTGCCACCCTTTGGTGACCAAGAATTCAAATCTATGAGCTTATGGGGGCCATTCCCATTCAAACCATCACAAGTATGTTAGTGCATGTTGATTGAGACAACAATATTGAAATTTTAAAACTCTAGCATTATACAGATGCACACAGCTTAGAGAATCTGGCAGCAACATTTGGGGCATTTGATTTCCACAAGGTTACTTGAGTTCAGACCTTCAAAAAGTTTAGCAGAATCCTATTAGCAGGAACCGTTGCTTGTTTGTTTCTGAGAGAGGATCTCACTATGTTGGCCAGGAGGGTCTTGAAGTCCTTGGCTAGCTAGATCCTCCTGCCTCGGTCTCTTGGAAGTCTGTTTTCGGGCCACTGGACTAAGTGGGATATGACTTACCCTTCATCCATTTCTGTGGTTCATTCAATATGTGTTTGGTGAGCATATCACAAACTAGACATTTCCTACAAAGTAGTAGACAAGACTCCTATATTCAAGAAAATTAATCATTTTTCTAAATATATAGTACCCAGAGAAAAATTAAAAATTATAAATTTAATTAACAATAACATAAATCAAAATTTAAGTCTGACAAGATTTGTATGCAGAAATCACTCTGGGAAAATGAACTATTAAATGCTTGTTTCAAAAAGATTATCTGACATTGCTATGTCCAGGTCGCAGTGTCCCCCAAAAACCACCATAAAGTCCGCACTTGTATGCAAAAGGAAAGAACCTTTATTCAAGTTTGAGTTTGGACTCTTTGTATGTCCAACGATTAGAGAGTCACAAGCCCAGTTGGGGTGAGGTTTTTATCATAGCAGAGGTTGGGGTAAGGGGATTTCTAAGGTTCAGGACCCGTGATTGGCTGACAGTTGTCTAGGCCTACTCTTTAGCTGGCTGTCATGGCTGGGTCTTACATTCCTCCCTTCACAAGTACCAGTGATAGGACCCACCCAGGAGAGAGAAAAATATCATCCTTAGAAATAGACAGGTAGGGAAAATTTAGGCTATACTTATCTGGAGTCCTTTTGTCCTGTGTGAAGTGGATCCAACTTTTATTATTTTTCAGATTCTCTGAAGCTTACCTGAATTTTTTTAGTTTACAAAAAGAGACATAAAAGTTTTAGACACATTAGCATTGCTAATGTGTATTGAAATCCATATCATAGGAAAAGCAGGTAACAGTTATCTATAAAACAGCAAGAGTGGACTCATATCTTTTGAGTCCTAGCAAACACTACAGATTTGGGTTAGATGCGCATGTACATGATCCATGTCCAGAGAGCTAGATATGGATTCATTGAGATGTCTTTAGCCCAATGAGAAGTGCCTTAAAGTCCTTATCAGAACTTTATTACGTTAATCTCTCAACTTTATACCTTCTAGAGAAGAAAATTTGAAACATTTTTTATATCTTAAAACATTTTTAGACCCTCAAAACTTGCACAGCCTTTAATCTTTTTTATTCAATTATTTACCAGAGACCAAGCAGTTACTGCTGAGAAGTCATTTCAAATCTTGTTCTAATCATGTTTCTTTAGTGGAAAGTTACACCTGAAACTTGTTCATCTTTTAATATGAAGCCTGTTAGGAAGACAAACCTGCCTACCTTTTCTCAACAGGAGACCTAGTAACGATTAGAAAAAGCAACTCTTGATTTTTACATATGAAATTAGCTAACTAGCTGGCTGCAGCCTAGGGGAAGAACCTGGTTGCCTTCTGCTAACCTGACAAAGTTAAAGCTAGCTCAGTTGTCAATACTATCAGAGATCTGAGAAGGAAAAATTAAACCTGAGTGCAGACCAAGCAGTTTCTGAAGCTATTAATAATGATAGAGAGCTGTCCATACCCAATTAGCCATACCCAAGTCTCCATAGCATTGGAGGCAGAACATCATCAATCTTCACCAGGCCCATAAGGTGAGAGTCTTTTCTGTGAAGGAACATGGGTAAGAGCAACCTTATTTTGCCTAAGCAAAAGGGGTGTGATCAATTCTCCAGTTTCCTGTTGCTTGTCCACAGTATGGGCTGAGTCCTGGGCAGGTGTTGCATTGCGGCATCTTGCCCAGTGGTCAATGTTGCTAAATCCAAGTGGAGACATCATGGTGGCCTGTAATCTTCTTTGGAGATGTTGGGTCACTTCTAGGGTCTGGAAGTCTCTGTCTGAGATAATAAACTTTTTAATCAACATTTTAAATGTCATATTCTACAGATCTCTGCAGTATTTGAGGACTGCCCAGGTATATCTAAATAGATAAACTTGTTTCTAGTTACTTGTTTTAAGCTTAACTTTGAACACACACAGGGGACTAAGTAAGGTTTATCTCTGTAATTAATTGCATCAATACTTAGCATGATTGTAATTAAAGAACTTGATTATTTATAAGGATGACTGACTATTTATTTGTGTTCCCTTGTTATGCCTATGTCATGGGACCCCCAAACAAGACCACCACAGAATTGGTATCTGATGCAAACACATTGGGGTTTATTGATTACAAGTTAGCTAACTCAGACCATAATCTAATACACCTCCACAGCATGTGGCAGAGAATGGCCCAGAGGTTTTAGGGTAAGGGGATTTTAAAGGGAAACATCACAAGGCAGATAGCACAAGCCTTGGAGTTTCAGAATTGGAGTTTCAGAATTCAACTTTTGAATATGTTGATTGGGGTATGGGGAAATTTCAAAACAGTGATTGTCAGTAGACAAGAATTTTAAAACAGTAGTTAATTAGATACCTACAAGGACATTTGAAGCAAGCAGATGTTTGGACACCCTGGTGGGTCACATTTACCAGGGCAGGCACAGTTTCTTGGAAGTGTTTATGACTTTGCTGGGCTGCATTCACACACACACACACACAGAGAGAGAGAGAGAGAGAGAGAGAGAGAGAGAGTAATGTCCTGTCTAAAATGGAGTTCTTTTTTTTCTTGGCTGTTCTGCTTTGTTTTCTTCTCCATATCAGTGTCAGAGGCTCAGGCTGACAGACCAACATAGAGAAAACTTTTAAATAAGCGTGCCTGGGTCTAGTGAAGGAAGAGCTATAATCCAAATCTAAAGCCAGCTTTCAAATAAAGAATAGTATAAAACAATTTTAACATTATCTACATCAAAAAAAATTGTAAACCTGCTATCCCAAATTCAGTGACCAGAGCTCAGAGATAAATTCTGAGCCCTTACCGTAAATGCAGCCACAGCAGTGGTGGGGGGTGACTGGCTGCTGTCAGCAGCAGAGACAGCAAAAATACCCAAACCATTCTTCTTTCAGCTCCTTGCTTGTAGAAAAGCTTATAAATACACCAGAAAACACAGATAAAACTTTCCAACAAAATAAGCATACATATTTTTCTTGATACGTAGACTAAACTTTTCAACAAAACAATACTTTCCAACCAGAATTAACCAAATATAGTCAAATAACTCTAATTTGTATCAACACATAAAAACTTATACCAGCATGAAGCATCTGAGATTAGCAGTAGCTTTTTCCTTACCCTAACCAATAATAAGGATAAGCCCTTTAAATGGTGGTAGATATTTATAACCCATGGAATCTGGATGCTGAAGGCAGCCATAGTGAAGAGAAGTATCTGAGCTGTAGCTGCTCTGCTGCTGCCCTGGCTACAGTGTCACAACATGGCCACTGCACCTTAGCAACCGTAGGCAATGTCTCCCCATCCTTGGCTGGCAGAGCCAAACTTCAGCCAGGTTTGGACAGACGTCAAGGCAGGCAGGCCCCAGGGCAGGCTGCAAGGAGCCCTACCCACATGAGTATTTGGCCCTGCAGTCCCACTCATGCTTGTACGGCATGCCTGGTCAAGCCCATTGCCTGCATGCTACAGGCCAAGAGCAAAGAAAGAGGCTACCTCTTTTCAATGAAATGTTCAAGGAAGGTAGAGGTTGTTCATCTCATGCATTCCAAGAAAATATATTTTTTCTTTTCAGTCTCAAACTTATGGCCCTATCTCTAAAGTCCTGAAAGTCAAGTGGGTAGTGCTTTGAGTCTGTCCAATTATACCAGTCTTGTAAGTCAGAAAGAGGGTTAACAAAAGACAAAAACATAAAGCAGTACACAGAACAATACAGTCCTCTTGGCATCTGGAGGCCAAACTGAAGCAAAGACACTGACCTCAAGCTGTTCTGCAGGTACGACCCACTCCATCTTTCTACAGAAACCAGAGGAATCTGATCCTGTCCAGAAGGACCCTGGGACCCAAATTAACCAGAAGGATCCATTCCAATACAGATGGGCCCTGGAACGTCTCCTCAGGTACCCTGCCTATGGTCCATTCGCTTATCCACTTAGACCATCTACAGACACTTATAGATTCTGGGCCCATTTATAGAAGGATATTCAAAACAAAAAGACACGAATGAAAATAAACACAGAAAACTTACTGGCCGACTGAAGGTTCTATGGGCAGTGGATGTTCTATGGGTGATCCTGGATGAACCCCAAGTGTTATGCCTATGTCATAAAATCCCCCCAAAACCACCACAGAGTCCACACTTTTATGTAAAAGCAAAAAGCCTTTTGTCAAGCTTGAGCTTGAACCCTCTATGTGTTCAATGATCAGAGAGTCATGAACCCAGTTGGGGTGGAATTTTTATCATAGCAGAGGTTGGGGTGAGGTGGTCTTTCCTGGAACCAGGTATTGCCTTAGGGTAAACTGAAACTCAGGCTTACTCTTTGACTGACTGGTCTCTATTGAGCCTGTCATGGCTGGGTCCTACAACATTATGTAATAAACACAAAATCAACATGTAATCTTAACACATAAATCAGAAACAACTCAAAATTTACAGAACTAAACGTGACAGAATAACACAAGTGTCTTGGAGGAGCTCAGTGGTAACACACTTACACACACAAAGTTCTAAGTTCAGTCCTGAAAATGGGGGAGGGTGGAATCACACACATATAGTATTAGAAAAGTTCTATTGGAACAACTTATAATTTATGATACACTTAAAAAGAAAGATATTTGAATGAAATTAAAAGAAAGATTAAATGAAATTCAAATGAAAAGAAAGCCATCTGAATGAAAATGTCCCCATAAACAGAACTAAAGACAAGCAACAGGGTAGGAGAAATGTTTGCAGTATGTTCAGCAATAATGACAATAAAACCCACCAGAAATTAAAACTAGGAGAAGACATGGGTCAATATAGAAACATCCCTCTGGCAGAAGCCTCCTACTCCACTAGAGGCCAGGCCAGTATCATGTATCCCAGGCAAGACTGCCCTGCACCTCGCTAGTGCTCACCCAACATAACTCCAACTGCCCCTCCCCTCCTCATCACCATATTCTGACCCACACCTCTGGCAGAAGCCTACTACTCCATCAGAGACTAAACCAACACCCTCAATAAGGTAGAAGCCTCCTATGCCATCAGCAGTCAGGCCAAAATCCAGAACCCCAGAGAACTTCTAGCCAGATCAGAGACCATGCACCTAGCTAAAACTCCAGTCCCAAACTTGGGCAGCAACCCCTGCTGGACCAAGGGCCATCTAGACCATAAGAAGTCTAGCCTCCAGCATAGTTGGAAACCCTCTACCTAATCACAGGCCATATCTGTCAAAAGACTAGAGAGGAAACAGAAACCAAGAAAGAAAATATCCATCCAACAAAGACAATTCCAGAAATTATCGACTAGACCTAGAATCACTCCAAATCCAGCCTAAACATAAGTGTAAGAACAGAAACAACAACCAGGGCAATATGTCACCAACAGAACCCAACAATCCCACTACAGCAAGCCCTGAATATTCCAACATAGCTGAAGCACAGGAAAACAACCTTAAAACTAACTTTATGATGATGATAGAAATCCTTAAAGAGGAAATGAATAAATCCCTTAAGTAAACCAAGGAAAAGATAATGAAAATATTGAGGGAAATCAATAAATCTCTTTTAAAATGTTAAGAAAACCAAGAAAAGACAAACATTTGACAGAAACAAATAAAACTGTTCAAGTCCTGAAAACAGAAATAGAAGAAATGATTAAAACACAAACTGACTTTGATTAGTTTTAGCAGTCCTGGATGATGGACCACAATTACTGTGGTAGAATAGGAAATCTGAGAAGGGATTGTAGACAAGGACTTCCAAGCAACAATGTCTCCTCTGGGAATGGCAAAAAATAAAAGGTATGAAACTTCTGGATTTTGGAGAAGGTATGTTAAAGGCCAACATTGGAATAATGAATGCACATCAACAAAAAGACAGACAAAGCAACCTGATTCCATTGGGAAACTCTATGGGGGGGCCTCTTGCAGGCCCCCAAGTCAAAAATGGTCCAGTCATTCCCAATCACTGTGGAGGACATGTCTCACCAGGAAAATTAACTAATCCAGAGTCTTCTGTAAAAGACCATACTGTTCTGGATGATGGAATAAACATACAGGATGAATCAAAAAATTCCAAAAGGAAATAGGAAACATCTATTCTGGAAGACTTTTATAAATGATCAAATAACAAAGCTAAGAGTGCATATAAATGGCCTTATAATTGTGGGTTTGATAGACACGGGTGTGGACATGAGTATCATTACTCCAGAATCTTGGCATCCAAATTGGCCTGTTAAAGAGGCAGATGTTCAATTCCTAGGAATTGGAACCATATTTCAAGTGAAACAAAGCATGAGATGGGTTAAATGCATAGGGCCAGAAGGATAGAGAGGAAGACTGAGACCAGATGTAGTTAATATTGCAGTGAATTTATGGGGTTGTGACCTGCTACACCAATGGAATATTCAGATTAACATTCCTACAGTCCCAGAAACTCATTTTTGGGAAGGATATTATATGGTATTATATATAAAGGTCACCAGTAATTCAGGCTGTACAAGAACACAAAGCAACTAGCAAACCTTTAGAGGTACCAAGAGCCCTAC
>LOJH01003611.1:14786-32598 GCA_001685095.1 Ellobius talpinus | reverse complement strand
CACACACACACACACACACACACACACGCATGCCTACACACTACAGGCTGCCCTCTGTCACATAAATCCAGAGGAAAGTCTTTACAATTTCCTTCATTTTCAGTCCTTCATTTACTTCTAAGAGGAGTTATGATCTTCACATTGACCTCCACTTGTGGCATGAATGGAACTCCTTGGCCTCACTTCCGGACCAACTCTCCCCTAAGCAGATCGCTATTTGCTGGTCACCAGGGAAGGCATTTTGTAAATTTCTTCCCTGAAGGCCTCTCAAGCAATCACCCAGAAAGTCTTCAACACCGTTCTGTAATGCAAGGCTGGAAGCTGTTTTTCCTAAAGGGTTTGAAGTCGCAGGCAAGTGGATGTGAGTGTTAAAAGCAATGGGCCAGGGGTAAATAAATTAGAAAGAAAGGAGCAAATTAAGACATTAACAAAGCTGGCTGGGGCTTAATTCATCTGCAGTCCTGTGGCCTCCTAGCCTGGAGGCTGTGCATTTTGGAGCCTTTCTTTCAGCAGACAGGTCTTGGGCTTTGCCTATGGCAATAAGAACGAATGAGTGTTCATTCCTAATGAGAAAAATATCAAAGTGAGCAGTATTCCCTGTGTGTGCCATAAGGGCTTGGAATTGAAAGGTCTTTGGAATAAAGGGTTCCAAGCAGAGGGAATTCCTTTTAATGAAGCTTGAATTTAGTCCCATTATTCTAATAAAGTGTAATCAGTTGGTGCCGACTATCTGAAGGTCTAGTTCAAACTCTGATTAGATCTTGGTTGTTTTTAAGGTGACGGGCATGAGGAAGGGAAACACATGTTAATAGGCTTTTGGGTCAGTGATCCACACTTCCTGAAGCAAGTCAGACTTCGAAGAGGGCAATTTGGAAGCTGTCTTAGCATAAATCCAAAGGAAGGCTGTGCTGTCCATGGGGAGCCAGGCCTTCAGCACTTCCCAAGACATGCTTTGGGCCGATTCTGCCCTTAATCCAATTTACTCAGCCGAATAAGTCCCACTGCTTCAGCTTGCCAACAAATTAAAATCCAGCTTCATAAAAACACCTTGAATTTGGAAGGTATTGGCTGGCCCACTAGACTTGAAACTTCATTTATTCTGGCTAACTTCTCAATTATCTCCCCAGCAGTGGAGATGTGTAAAAGTACAAAAATCAATAGGGCTCTATTCCCGTTCTATTGGAAAGGGAAAAATTAATGAGATAGGACACTCTCTTAATCAGAAATAAATGTTTTAATTCAGATAATGACATAGTTTTCCCTCTCTGAAGGATGACAAATGCTGGGCTGGGCCCCCAGCAGAAGCAGTTTCAATTTTATTGTAAATATAAAAGGTATTGATCGGAGAGATGCACAAACCCCATTGCTTACAAAAGCCATTCAGGGGGACTGGGAAAACTATTAAGCACTGGGTCAGAAATCAATAAACAACACTGAAATGTAGCAGAGGTCGCCCGAGGCTTTGTGGCATCTTTGAAAGCCAAGTGGCAGCAATAGTGACAGAAATGTCTCTTGTGGAACAATGTTGGGGATGAAGAGGGTCAGATGTTTAATCTCTTCCACAGTTTGACAGGTCTGGGAACAGAGTGGATGTAGTCTTTCACAGCTGTCTTTGATTTAAATACATGCTGATTCATCCCCGCCGCTGACAACCGTGGTTATTGGCTTTGGGGTGCCGAGATGTATTGGCAGGCAAAGAACTGTGGTGTACACTGGAAGGCAGAGCAGTTTGTGGTTATGCAAATGAGCCACACCTTGTTGCCCTCTCTCCCTCTTCAAGAAAACACCACACACACACACACACACATGCACACACACATGCGCGCGTGTGCGCGCGCGCGCACACACACACACACACACACACACACACTTCCTTAAGCTCACCGATAGAGGGGAGTGCAGCTCACCATACCAACCGAATCTCATATCAGAACAAATACAGGGCAGAGAAAGGAGCCTGAAGTGTTTTTTGGTGACAGTTGACTAAATGTAATATTTCCTCTTTTGGGTTTTTAATTTTATCATCTGTTTGGGCTTCCTAGTCTTCAGCCTTTCATCATGGGTTAATATATTCAAGTATCCAGACCATGTTCCTTTCTTATACTGTACTTGGGGGAAGCAGGGCTATAATTAATCACTTTCTCCTTAGCCCACCTCCCCGAGCTCTCTATGTAGTTTTGAAACTAGAAGGTTCACCCAGATTAGAGACCATTCTTACATCTTGAATAGAATTGGGTGGAACCTTTAAATAACACCAAGGCAGTCATTGAACTAAAACACACATTTCATTGCGGGAAGCGTTAGCCAAGAAGTCTCCAGTGTGGAGAAAAATTACGTAAGGGAAGAGATCCCTTGCAAGTAGGTGGAATCCAATTTTTCTAATCAGACATGGATTTGAAAGGTTTCAAGTCGAGTACTGAAACTTTTAACATCATTTCTGAAGCAGGAACCAAGAGACACTCCCTGCAGGTGCAGGAGCTGAGCCTCGTGTTGCTGGAGGCTCTGCTCCCCTCTTGACACCGTATGATTACGAGCTTGGTGGGGTCAGGCTGCCCATCAGCAGGTGAAGTGTGCAGCTGCCGAGGATTTGAGTTTCATCTCGCCTCAGATATGATGTCAGCTTCGTGTCATTTTCATCCCCGAGAATGATTTGAGAGCTCGTCTTGTCCCTGTTATTGCGGTCACTTGACCTCAGATGTAACTTCTGTCGAATACCATCATTTTAACAAAGTCGGATAGTTGCACCTCTCTAGCCGGAGCTGACCTTTCTATCCTGCCTTTCCCGATTGGCTCTGAGGGGTTCCATTGCCCCCTCCGTTCTCAACAAATGGATGCAAGGCCTCAACGAATTGGCTCACATTGGAAGTTATAGTTTTTCATCTCAACGAGCATTTTAGAAATGGAACCCCACCCCTCTTTTCTCTGGCCTAACCTATAGGCATCTAGTGCTCTTTGTGCACTGGATTCTCAAACATAGAAATGCCTTTCTGCTTAAAAAGAAGAACACAGCTCTATGTTTCTCACCTAAAGCAGGAACGGCATGCCTCGACTTTCTGTCTGGGAGCTGTGTCCGCTTTTCTTTCGATTTGTTGCACCCCAAGCTTATTTCCTATAAGAATCTTCCATCCGTTCAAAGCATTATTCTTAAGTTTTCATCAGAAAAAAAAGAATAGGACATCAAGGAATTTTAAGCCTCATACTAGAATACATGTCCTTACTTTTGGGACCCCATGCTAGTTAAGGAGCTCATAAAGACACAGTAAAGGAGAGTTGAACATCGTACTCCTCGTTGTGGGAAAGAAATGGCTACCTTGGGAAAGTTTAGGGAGCCCATTCCAGTTCACACAGCAAGTGTGAGACAGATGTGGGACCTGAGCCTTATTTCACAGATCTCTCTCTTTTGCAGTCACACTTAGTACTGGTGCCAGCCACACCTCCACGCCTCACCCTCACAATCCCTGGTTAGCACATCACAGGCACCTGACATCTAGGTCAGGGGTCACACACCTTTCTGTAAAGGGCCATACAATAAATATTTTCAAACTCTATATATGCCATTCCCTCTTTCTAACACACACACACACACACACACAAACACACACACACACACACACACACACACACACCTTCCCAAACAAGAAATAGACCTTTTAATGTGCAGAATCCATGCATAGATTCTGGGCCATACGAAACCATGTTTTAGTAAATAGATTTTAGTTTGTGCCATAGGTTTTGTCGTTGTTGCTTTTAACTAATTAACAAACTAGAAGGTACTTAATATATGATGGCTGATTGTAAGATAAATGTGAAGAGGAAACAAAGTGATATTATTGAAAGTACTTTCCAAGTCAGGCAGTGGTGCTGCATGCCTTTAATTTCAGCAAAGGCAGAAGCAAAGGGATCTCTCAGTTCATGGCCAGCCTGGTCTACAGAGTGAGTTCCAGGACAGCAGGGATACACAGAGAAATCCTGTCTTGGGAAAGAAAAAAAAAAACAAAGGTACTTCGCATATCACAATAAATACTTGAAACTGCCATTCATCTCTCCATTACTGAGGCAAAGTAGTCGAGACAATTGATTTAAAAGAAGGTATTATTTAGCTCAGTATTCCATTCAGGGTCAGCTGGTCCTGTTGCCCTGGGGCCTGTGGCCAGGCATCATACCACAGTGGGAGGCTACTTAAACCACTGTAAGTAGCAAGGGTAAGAGGAAGCAGAATGCACTGGGCTTCCAAAAATCCCTTCAAAGGCTTGTCCTAGGGTCCTGCAGACCTTCGACTGGACTCCAACTCCTCAAGATACCATCACCTCCCCCACACAGGGAACCAAGTCTGTGGTGCAAGAACCTTTGGGACAGCCAGGAACACTGCAACAGGAATTCTCACCTTTGTGGATTTTTATCCTTTTAATATTTTGATTGCTTTATTTCCTTACAGCTTTAAATTCTACAAAACCATGAATTATTTTCACTTTAAAAAAACTTAGACTTTAAATGCTTTTAAGATTTGTGTGTTTGTGTGTGTGTGTGTGTAAGAGAGAGAGAGACAGACAGAGAGAGAGACAGACAGAGAGAGAGAGACAGACAGAGAGTACATGCATGTGCATATTCAGAGGACAGCTTTGGATCAGTTTTCTCCTCCTACCATGTGTGTTCCAGGAATCAAACTCAGGCCATCAGACTTGACTGTAAGCACCTTTACCTGAGCCACCTCACCAGGTTGGCCTTAAAAACCATTGGGTTTTGTTTTGGTGTTTCAGGCAAATATAAACTGGTTTTGTTGAGCTTCCTTCATATTCCCTATCTACCTTTGGACATTTCCACCTTCAGTGTCCTCTTAGCTACTTTCAAGTCACATGTGTTTGATTACATATGTTCCCCCTTTCTCAATGCGCACGTGCACACACACACACACACACACACGCACACACACACACACACACACACGAGGGGGGCACTAAGATCTGCATATGAAAGAGAGCTTTCAGTATTTGGTTTTTAAGTCTGGGTTAATCTAATACTTCCAGATCCATACACTTTCCTAAAAATCGTAGTAAACAAAATTTTATTCTGCATAAGTACCATGTTTTCACTGTCTGTTGGTGGTTGGCTAGGCTGATTGCATTTCCTTGTGGTTGTAAATAGAATAAGCAATGAGGGTGCATGTCTAAGTATTTGTGTGGTAGGATATAGAGTACTTTGGGCACATGTCCAGGAGACCTGGGCCATATGAGGGTCTTGTTTTAGTTTTCGAGAAGCCCCCATGCTGACTTTCATTTGGGCTATGCTGGCTTACGCTCCTACCAGGAGTACATGGAGTTTGTCTTTCTCAGCATCCTCTTCAGCATTTGTTTTTCTTTGTTTTCTTGGAGACAGTGATATAGAGTTTCAGGGTGATTTTAATTTTCACTTCCCTGATGATTAAGGATACCAAACACTTTAAAAAATATTTATTGGCCATTGGGTTCTTCTTTTTGAGAACTATCTGTTCATTTTGGCAGCCCATTCACTAATTGGCAGTTGAGTTTTTTTGGTGTTTAATTTTTACAGTTCTTTATATATTCTAGATAGCAACCTTCTGTCTGAAGCATAACTGACAAAGATTTTCTCCAATTATTATTAATTTTTTTTACATTTTCAGGTCTTTATTTTGTGTGTGTGTGTGTGTGTGTACACGCTGAAGTCAGGGGACAATTTTTGGGAATTAGTTTCTCTTTCTACAGTGTGGGTCCCACGGATGGAGCTCAGATGATCTGGCTTGTCAGCAAGCCGCTGTATCTGCCGAGCCATCTTGCTGGTCCATGTCTTCTTCCATTTTATAGAACCTGTGTTCTCTCTGATAATAGTTTGCTATGCAGATTTTTAACTTCATGTCATCCCCTTTGCCAAGTCTTGGAATTATTTCCTGTGCTATCAAGGTCCTCTCAGAGAGTTCTTGTCTATGTCTGTATCTTGAAGAACTTCTCCCTAGTGCTTAGTGCTTCAGGTTTTGAGTTGAGTTTTGTGCAAGGTAAGAGATATGGATCTGGTTTCATTTTTTTGTAGAAGGGTATCTAGCTTTTGCCAGCACCATTTGTTGAATAGGCTGCCCCTTTTTTTTCAGTGCTTGTTTTAACCGCTTTTTCAAATGCTTGATGGGTATCATATCTGTGTGGGTTTATGTCTGGTTCCTCTCTTCTGTTCCATTGCTCTACATGTTGGATCTAGCCCAACTGTAGAATTAAAATTGTACCAGGGCTCAGTGATCTAAATGCACTTGCTGCTCTTCCAGAGGCCTCAGGTTTGATACCCAGTACCAACATGGTGGCTCACAACTACCTGTGACTCCATATCTAGGGTATACAGTGCCCTCTTCTGGTCACCAAGGGCACTGCACACATGTGGTGCACAGGCACACATGCATGCAAAACACCCAAGCACATACAATGATAAAAACAAATATTACTTAAAAGAAAGAAAGATGATATGGGTCAATAAGTCCGTGTTTGAAGAATGTAGCAACCTCCATAAAATCTAAGCCTTACCTTTTCAGTTTTTCATTAATCACGTGAAATGAGGAGTATTAGATCATTTTTTTAAATGTAGAAAATGACAGTTTGAGGATTAGCCTAATATCCTGGTCTTGTCACGCCACCAGACAGGTTTTTATATGACCTCCAGGCTAAGAACCACTGCTTTTTAAAAAAGTTTTTAATTTTAATTTTTGTGTGTGATTATTTTGCTTGCATGTATGTCTGTGTGTCACATGCATGGAGTGCCTGTGGAGGCCAGATAGGGCAAGGGGTCTCCTGTCACTGGAGTGACAAACGGGCATGAGCCACCATGTGGAAGGTGGGAACTGAGAGTGGCGCATGCTTTTAACTTCTGAGCCATCTCTCCAGATCCCAAGAGCCATTGCTTTAGTTGGGATTATTGCTTGTCTTCTCATCCAAGGAAGTGGCATGAAAAAAACAAATATACTTCCCCAGGCCATGGGTTCAGCTAAGTTTGGAACCTGGGAGTCTTGTCATGGATCCCATTTGCACCACAAAAGTAGAATCTGGAAGCCCACTGGTCCACTTCATCCACACTCCATGCTGAGATCTGGCTCCAGCATCATCTTCTAGCTTTGGGTAGGTGTCTTCAGTAGTTTGAGTACTGGGATGAAGAGAAAGGGGGCAGAGAATGGCAATAGAGCTGATGACCTGTGGGGAACTGGATAGCTTTTGACTGTGGTCCTTTGCACATAGTAGGTCTATGGTTGATTGAACAACTTGACTTTCTAATCTCATTAATTTGGAGGTAGGCAAGACCAGTCCTAGCACCTGACTGAGCTTTCTGACTCCTGGCTCAGCTGTCCCCTCAGACCTCCTCGTGGTACAGGTGTCAGTTTGAAGACTAAATCCCTTGGATATCAAGAAAGGTGCGAGTGAGCTTTTCTGAAATTGTCTCAAGGATCCCACTGTCCTCCCTCTTCAGTGGGGCCCTACACCACTGAAGGCCAGGGGAATGTCTTATGTTTCTTTCACATTCTAGTAATAAATTGACGTGGTTGGCCACCAATACCACTAATTGATTCTGGTAGTGCATGTGTGGGTTTACAAGAGAAATGGTTTATTTTGGTCCATGGTTTTAGAGGTTCTGGTCCACAGTCTAGGGGTGCATTGCTTCGGTCCTCCCATGAAGCAGATCATGGTGGCAAGAGAGTGTGACAGATCAATATTGCCTACTTGATGAACCAGGAAGCAAGGTGAGGAAGAGAAAGATCAGGGGGTCTCACTGTCCTCTCAAGGGCATGCCCCCAATGACTTAAAGACTTCACTCTAGGTCATACCACATTAAGTTCTACCATATCCCAACAGTTTCCTGGAGACCAATCATTTAACACATGGCCCTGTGGGGGGCCTCTGAGCCAAACAATAGCAGGAAGACAATTTAGACAAGATAACAGACCACATCACCTTAAAATTTTCCCTCTAGTTTCTTAGGAGCCATTACGCACATCTCACCCTTCCTACAGTGTGGTGAGCTATGAAATGGCGCCTGCTTCTCTGGGGCTACGCCGTGTGGTAGAAGAACACTGCCTTAGATTCAGAGACCTGGGTCAAATCCCTGTTTCTTAGCCATCTAGTTGCTCTGCTTTGGTTAAATTTCCCATTTACTCCCCTCAGCTTGCTTTCCTCCTCTGCAAACTGAGGATGCTAATCACCTCTAAAAGATGGAGAAATTGCAACGATAATGTATGCAAGGCAGTGTCTGGCACTTCACTATCATAAGGGATGCTTTGGAGACAATGAGACACTGAAAGCTTAAACATGATTTAAATGTTATTTTTACTTCTTGTGACTCTGTCTTCCTAAATGGATCTGTTAGAAGCCAATATTGACCATCTAGAAATTTCTTTAAGTAGATTTCTGAAAGGCAGTTGGGAGGGGCATCATGAGGCCTTTGAAACTTAAGAGTGGCTTGAAGCACAGGGCAAGAGAGGTGAGTAGATTGGGAATACCATTAGTGCTCATTGTGGCTGTGAGTCCCCTATGGGAAGGGCCTGCGCAGAGCAAGACAGGACTGGGCAGTGGCTCTCAGCCAAGGAGATGAGCTTGTAGCCAGTAGGCAATGCAGAGGGCAGACGATGAGTGTGGCTGCTTGCTATGCCTTTCCACCAACTTCTTCCCGGTTTTTGTTTTTTAAAGTTACATTATTATGATGGGTCTGAGAACGCACGTATGATTTTGACTGGGATTAAATCAAAGCAACAAGGTAATTTTAGTAACCACATTCCTTAATCTAAAAATTATATTTTAATTGTCACAACATCTGAACACAGAGCGAAAGAGTTAGAATAGGATTTAGGGAATCTCCTCTTTCTAACACCTTTAGTTTCTGATGAAAAGAATCCACTTTGTTCAAAATGAATCTGTCACCCAAGGCCACAGCCAAAATCTCTATATTTATCGTGGGCTTGTTCAGCCGCATATCCAGGGCTGGCTGTTGCATCTGTGTACTAGAGGCCGTGTTAACAGTTAGGCTGATGGATAAACCACATAAAGCAGGGTCATCGGAGCACACAGGTAATTGGGTAGAATGGTTGTGATAGAAACCAAAGCGACTATCACTTCTCTGGGTGGTGACAGAGATGGGACTAGGTCCTGGAGCCAGCACCTCTCCCACAGGTCAGTGTGATCTGAAGGAGATTTCCAGCTTAAGCTAGACCACTGGTTACGTCATACGATCCACGAAATGCTGCTTTTATGGGCTTCCCTTTTATTGTGATGCTGTTGATCTGTTTGTTCTTGAGTAAAGATCCTACTATAACCAAGGCTGTCCTGAAACTCACTATGTAACCCAGGTTGGTTTCCAACTTGAGACTCTTGTGCCTCTGCCTTCTCAGTGATGGGATTTCAGGTTTGTGTCACCACGCCCAGCTTGGTAGGATGTTTTCTATGGAGGAATAGTTTTGTGTGATATGCCCTTCATTCTGTGGGAATGTTCTTCGTTTCAGCAAAGGGTATTCTGTGCTGAGGAACTCTGTGGGCAACTTGTTGGGCCTCAGCTCAGGAGATTCCCCTCCTAGGTATCTGATCTTGTGGACATGTTGCCTGCTGGGTGCTGAAGGGTGATGGACCATTTTCTCTTCTGCTCTGGTTGATAGAGCTCTGAGATCCTGATGTGAAACCCACCTACAGGTGAGTGGGCAGGTCTTCCATAGTAAGCATCGCATTATGCTCTCAGCCCTGCTACGAGTCCCGCTCCCAGATTCTGCCTCATCTTTCTCTCAGTTGTTATAATTTACTTTCCCCTGATATAGTTTAAATAATCCTACAAGAAGTATGGAATTGTTTTCAAAACAGTGTGGGAGGGATAAATAATTAAATAAATAAGATGTTTAATTCTATAAGAATCTCTTAATTTTTTTCACCGAGTCCAGTAAGAAACCCAACCTGCCTGATATCCCCACCCAATCCTGGCACAAAGGAAAAAGAGGCTTAGAAGTTAGAAGTTCCCTGTGTTGAGTTATCTCCTTGTGGCTCTTCAGGACCCAGGTGGGGACATCTAGGAGATGGAATGGTTCCCTGCAGTCCTGTCCAATTGAACTAGGAAGTGGTATCCATCCACCTAATTAATGTGTGCTGGAAGGCAGGCTCTTTTTCTTGATTTACAAACCCTCCTCATCATCATTTATAGTGCACTGTTATGTGAAGGAAGGGAGGAGAGACACTTTAGGGGAGATGAGTATTTCCTTAGGTGACATTGGCGAGGGCAAGCGTCACCTTCACAGCAGCCCCTCTCCAGATGACTGTCGCATTAAGTCAGGCAGCGGTGGAGGGAACATGCTGTACTTATTGACAATGTATTGAGCTATTATCCATACTGTATGGAAATTCAAGGGCAGGACGCAGGGAGCCCAGAGCTGCATTTTCAATGCTTGCTGAACAACAGAACCTGCCCATGGTTTTGACTCATAGGAAACATGGAGGCAACTTCATGCGCACACCTGTTGATCTGTTCCCTTCCTTTGACAGCACTTACAGAGTTCTTAGAGTCCTAGAGATGCCCATGAGAAAGGCGGATAATTTGCTTTATGTAGGTTCAGAACATATGCCTCTCTAGACTTAAAAAACTACAGATTAAAATACAAATGTGTCATCTTGATTTTTACATGGGGAACCCCTACCTGGTCCAGTTCTAGAGGACTGTGTAACCCCCACATCAAAACGTTGTTCATGCTTGGCTTCCTTCACAGGGGAGATTTCCCTCAGGCGAAAAGAACCGTTTGCTTGACCCTGATGGCCCATTTACCCAATATTTTGGTTTTTTCCTTCCTTTCACTGCAGGGTATCTCAAGTGAGCAATTTATGCCAATTGCCTCTATTTTTATCTTTACCTACGGCTTCCAGAACCTTCCATAAGCTGGCTTTTTTTTTCTTTATCGTCATCTCCCACTTCTCCCTCCATCTCTCATTACTGAGCATCAGTGCCTTTTTTATTCTATTTTTGGACATTTCAGGTAATAAGCATCCCATTGCCTCTCCATCAGTCAGAGGCTTCTGGGATTCAGGCATCCTCAGCACACCCTTCCTCTTCTCCTCTGGCTCTCATGGGTCCCCTCTCCTTCTCCTGGTGCCTCAAGGACCACACCATCACTTTTTCCTCTTCTGTTTCAGCTCCATAGAGAGCTCTTTCACGATTCCAGTGCTGCACGTGTTCCACCTCCAGATTCTCACCTGCACGTCCCTGGCAGCTCAACGCCAGCTCATGACAGTGCTGGTGTCTGGCTTGTGTTCCTAGGCATCCACAGCCACCTCAACTTTCCACCACCTGGTCTCTGCTCTGTGTTCTCCCTCATCATAGATCTATTTCCACGCCACGTTCTGATGGCTTTGCCTCTGCAATCTCCTTCTCTCTTTCAACACCATCTGAGAGACACTGTCATGATTTAAATGTACCATCCTCATCCCAGCTGGGGCAATGATAGAAAACGATGCTGGCTAGAGAATGTGCTGGTCTTTCAGGACTTCGAAATCCAGGTGAGGAAGTGTGGACTCGGCCTAGCAGAACTGGTTTTCAATAACAAGGAGTCAAAGGAGACACCAATATGAAACCCCAAATGAAGCCTGCCTCGTGGGAAGTTTTAAAAATGGCAGCAACTATCATCGTTTCTAACCTTTTATGTTCTATAGGTCTTTGTGTCCTGCTCAGTGTAAGGCTGCCTGGGGCGTGGGTCATGGCTGCTCTTATCTCTCTCATTCTCTCCCCGCCTCTACTTGTTTTTAAGGGTCTGTGTAATTTACAGTAAGTAGGAGTGTGGACTTTGGCCTTGGATGATGTCGCTGCGTGTCCTTTCATGGCCACTTCCAGATGTGAGAGCAGAGGCCAGGTTCTCCATGTCTCTCTGCCTTGTGTAAGTTCATTAGCATCCAGCCGTAAGAACAACAGATTCCTACCAGGAGTGAGTGAAATGGCTTCTGTAATCTAACTTGGTGCCTACTTTGAGGTAATTTATAATAAATATCAGTTATCACTGTTCCTATAAATGACTTTATTTACTTCTAAATGTATTTTTGCTTTATTTACTTTTGTGATATTCTTGCTTGCTGAAAATTTTCTTCTAGTAATTACTACTAGACGTGGCATTATTTCTCTTGTGGGATTGTGGCTCCTCAGTTATATAACCTCTGTCAGGCTTCTTTCTCTGCTAGGAAGCTCAAAGTCAAAATTAAAGTTTCATCCTAACAGTTGTGTAGACCCCAATACTTTTAAACTGTATTTGATTTTCCTTTCTGGTCCTATCTCCTCCTTCTCTCTTTATTTCTGTGTTTCACTTGTAATAAAATGCCTTAAATCACATCTGTTCAAATCACTGCTTCTTAGGTTCATCATCGTCCTGATCCCCTTGAATGAATTTTCTTTCTAGAAAAAAAATCTGTCTACCCCCTTCAAATATGTATCTGATTTTAGGACACTCCTGGGCTGCCTTATTTAGTCTGAGACTAGATGCCAAAGAAGAGATGGGGTGGTATGGTTGAAATTAGGGTGGTTGAGAAGAAATAGCTTAGTTTCTCTGCATCCACAAAGCCTATGAGTTCATGTCAGGTGAATCCTTCCGCTGCATAGATGGAGACTCTGCTCCCATTTGCCCCTGGGGCCGCCTCTTTGAGGGTTCACAGGACATGTCTACACAGCTGCGAGCTCTCCCCACAGAACACGTCTGCCGTCAGTTCCCGTATCACATAGGGACGAGCATACACCAACAGAGCTCCTGGTTCCCGGAGGACTGTCGAGCTAGCTCTGGATTTGATTCTCTGAATGCTCCTAACCCTCTAGTACCTGACAGATGCTGCCTGGTTCAGTTGGGGCCACATCTGTGGAATCCACCCAGCTGGATTCCTTCCTCCCAGTTGAGGAAGCTGTGCTCAGGAGCCAAATTTATACTGTGAAGCACCACCGCCCTGGAGATCCCTGAGCTCAGGCCAATCCTATCATCTCCCCCAGAAACCATGTCTTGGACTCGGGACACAAACTGCTTTCTCCTGGTCTTTTGAGTCGGGCAGATACAGTCCTGACAGCTCTTCTATGAAGAGAAAGAAGACCAAAGGATATAACGGGAGCATGGCAGGGTGGGTGGGCAGTGGTTGGAGGTGATTACTGGGAGGGAAAGAGAAAGAGAGTAACCTCTGGTCCCACATAGCTCCCTAGAGTCTGATTCCATTCTTCTTGCAATGTTATTTACCCTCTTGGGTTCCATGAAATATCTCTGCGACCTTGTAATAAATACCTGGTTCAGATCTAAATCAGTTGGAATGAGCCTTACACTAAACGCAAAATCAGTCTCTCTTCCTCTCCTCTCTCCTCCCATTCACGATTCTTGTGTCCTTGTGACCTTCATTGCTCCCCTTGCCATAGCCACGTTTTCCTGGCTGGAGATGGCATCTCTGCAGCTATCAAACCCCGGAATTCTGCTTCTCTTTCAAATGTGGAAGCCAGGGTTGCCTCCCAATCACTCTCTCCGTGAAGATGGAAAACTTCTTCCAGAACCTCTATCTTCAGCCAGTCACCCAGGCCTGACATTTCTCATCATCTCTGGCTTCTGATACTCTTCCAGGATGTTCAAGGTTTCTAGATTTTGTAATCTTCTCTCCTACGGTGACCTCAGGATCTTCCTTTCTTCTCTTAATCCCAATCACTCTCATGCTTGATTACTGAATGGCCTTCCATCCCTCTACTCTCCGTCACTTGAAAACGTTTCCATAAACCAAGACTTCGAAGCAAGATGCTACTTTGTGTGAATACACACAATGAAGTCTTGGGGGTTCCATTATGATGGACCCAGCTGGGAGCGCATCCACTCAGTTTCTCAGGTATATGTCTATGCTGTAGTGGCATTTAGGTTAGACATGGTGGAGGAATCAATACAGACACCCCTGGCCCACCACCTTCAATGCTGTCTGGCTTCTGAGTCACTGTTCCCCACAGTCACCTCAGGTAAGTATCCCCAACCCAGGCTTTGTTTGTAGGGCTCACGTAGCACACAGTTGTGGTGGTGGCAAGCACTGGGCACGAAACAATGAACAGGACAATCTTCCATGGAGCTTTGGAATGTTTACTATCATCCGTTTTCTCTTCTTATGCTACATCCCATCCCCCCTTCAAGTTCTCATCAAAGCCCCCACTTCTCCATTCACCTCTGCCTGGACCTCTCTGCCCCCACCTTCAGCCTGGTCATCCATCCATACTCTGCACTGACTTACCCTGTGGATTTGCATCCGTACTCCGTGTCTCCTTCTCATGGGTCTCAAGTCCCCGAGAAGCTGCTTCCAACTCTGCTCTATCTGTTCTACAGGCCTTTGTGCTGACTGGTAGCTCAGTGAGGGCACTGGACCCCGCATTGTGCATCCTTAACAAGTGCAGGTGCCCAGGAATGTGCACATCCCTTGGGGAAAGACGGGAAAGCAAGTACTTTAGCTGGTTCAGCTTTGCTATGTACGAAATTAGCCAGGCCATGAATGCTAGAGCATGGATGGACCTTGAAAATATGCTCTATAAAATGAACAAGTCACAAGAGAATACATCATGTCTGATCTTATACACTGGAGATCCCTGAGTAGCCAAGTTCATAGAAAGTAGAATGGTGATTTCTGGAGTCCAAGGAAGGCAGGAAAATGGGAAAATAATGTTTAATAGGTAAACCCTCCTTAGGTTACAATGGAGGATATTCCAATGAACTCATAGATTTCTTGATTTGAGCCCAGAAAAATGCCTTTTCTCATTGGCTCTGAAATATTGGCTTCTGTAGTTGCCGAGGAAGTTTGCACCTAAGCCACAGCATTAAATCCAAAAAGTGAAAATACTGTAAGTTGAAAGCATTTAGGCCACCTAACCTACCACACAGGGCAGCTTCAGCCAGCCTTCTGAGCACGGCCAGAGCTCTCGCATTAGCCTAAGTCTGACCCAATTACTGCACAAGCCCTGTTTGTAATAGAGGACTGATTGAGTGTCGTTTGTTGAATGCTGTGACGACAATGAGAACACGTGAATGGCTGGACGGGTCTGCTTTTGGATCACTGTAGCTGGAGAAGTCAAACCATGGACAGTTGGGTCCATCCCAGTACACCTCCAGTTAGAGACGAGGAAAAGGTGCTGGAGATGGAAGGCGATTGTGACTGAGGGGCAATAAATGTACCTCAATGAAAAAGGCCACCAAATCTACAAAGAAAGTGGTAACTTCTATGCTTCAGTTAATTTATCACACATTAACATTTTACCCAGGTGCCAGCTTGTGTGTCTGTGTGTGTGGTGGTGGAGGGTGTTGCATGGGCAAGTCTCCCGCCTGCCTGGACTCTACCCCGCCTTCCTCTGTTGCCAGAAGCCAGGCAGCTCCAGATAAATACCTGTGGAAGTGAAGTGAATGGCATTTTTTCCTTGGAATTGAGAAGGGAAATTAGAAGGGGGATGAGAGAGGATGCTTTAAAAGCTTATCACGTCTCACCTTGCCGCAATCTCCTCCGGATTCGCGTCGGGGAAAGGATCAAACCTCAAAGCCAAGGAGAGGAGGCGTTTTCTGGGCTCAGATGAAGAAATCTGCAAAATTAGGAAATAATGTTTGTGTCATTTGTGGAGGCCCTGGACAGGCTCCGTTCACTTCCACATGATTTACCTGTGGCTCTTCATGATTATTTACTTGGCTATTCAGTTCAAGACAATCACAGGAATGTATGGCCCATAAATTAGAATAGCTATGAAACACAGGCTGCCTTTATGTCGAAACATAACTTCTTCAGGTTTTCTTTTCTTTTCTTTTGCAAAGAAAAAATACCTTTAATATACAGGCTCCAAGTGATCACTCTGTCCCTATGCTTCTTTTTTAATATCAGAGCTCAGATGTCTATCCAGCCTGTCCTAGGACTTTGCCCTTGTGGCCCAGTACAGGCCCAGGAGATGATAATGACCCCTGTGTTCTGAATGAGTCCCTTTGGGAAACACCCATACCATCTACTCCAGCCACTAAGGCTTGGTTGCCTCCCTGTTGCAGGGAATCACGGAATGGGTTCAGTCCCTTGAATGGTGGTACATAGTACAGGTCCTGAAAATGGATTGGGCTCCACCCCATCCAGTACCGGCCACCTTCTTAGAGAGTTGCAGTAAGAAAAAAGAGTGATCACCCACACGGAATCTGTAAAGATGCCAGGATGGGTGCCCTTGAGTAGTCTCCCTCTGGGGAGAATGGGAAAACCTAAGATGGGGCACAGATGATAACTCAGGTGCGGAGGAGGGTTGGGATGGGACCTCAATATCTTCTAATGTGGGAGGACACAGAGAAGCTGGGAGTCTGGCCACACCAGGACACAGACAACTGGGAACAACAACAGTGTGTCTGCAGATGAGTTTAAATCAGTCTATCTGGGATCCGGGAAGACAGTGGTTTAGAAAAGCAGTCGCTGTAAAGCTAAGAAGTACAGTTTGGAGGTTGGGGGAGTACCTAGGCTCTCCTGCTTCTGGTTCTAGAGAGGGTGGCCCTCAGAGCATCTGCTACAGTTGCAGTGTCTGGGGTGACAGTAACACTCAGCAGGTGTCTCTGCTAGCTCTGGCCCCTGTACGACCAAGTTACCTAACCTTCCTGTGCTTTAGTTCTTTTCGGGGTGACAGTAACACTCAGCTCATTAATAAGGATGTTAAGGAAATTAAGTGACATATGCAAACACTTAGGTTCATTTCTGATACAGAATAAACACAGAAATGGGCCAGTCCTTCCTGTCCTCTGTCTCTGGCCTAGGCACCTCCCAAGGAACCAGCAAAACGCTGTGAAATGGTTCACATGGCCCATCCTTGGCCCATAGGTGTCCCCTCAATGACTCACAAGTAAAGCTTTGGGCTTTGACACAGACAGCGGGCCTTTTCTCCGGGTCTATTTTTTTTTCTTGATAAACCTGCTATCTAGACCGCAGGTAGCTGGGAGTTGTCAGGTTATATAATAAGCTATAACAGGTTTAAGGGCACTCAGTCAATGCTGAATAATAACAAGAGAAATGTATAATGTATAAACAGACTGTATGGGGTCTTAGCATTCTTCCTTCTCATTAATATATATGGGCGTGCACGTCCTGAATAGAATGTCCTCCAGTCAACAAGGAGGGGCCGCTCTGCAGCCTGAGGCATCAGCTCAGGGACTGAGCAATCTCTTCTTTGAGATCTCCAACTAGTTCCTATGACGCAGGCGGGAGCTATCCGTTGCCAGGCCTGACTGTGTGGTGGCAGGCCTGGTGTTAAGTGCTTCTTCCAAGTGCTGGACTTTACCCTTCAAGTGGGCTCTTTTCACCTCTCCAAGGCAGAGAGAGGTTAACAGGGTGCCCCACCTCACCCTGAACAGCTAGGACTCTCACTTCACCGCAGGCCGAAACCAACCAGTGCCACAGCCTTTAAGAACATCTTTCAACCTCTGATCTGCTTTTCCCTCTACCACACTTGGAGCTACCATAGCCTTGTTCAAAAAACCACACAGTTATTGCAGAATATCTTGCTTACCACAAGCATTTTCAATATGCCATGCAAATGTCTGTATGTGTTTGTTTAGTCTCTGGGATCCAAGTTCTATAAACTGCTATGTTTCAGTTCAGGGCCAGTGTAACATAGATGCTCAGTAATTTTATTGTGCAGAATGTATGGTTGTCCCCAGATTTGCATTCTCTCATAGGATCCGCCCAGGGAAGGAGCACATAAGGTTCTTGCTTGGTTCTCATTGGCCACTGCATGCATGGGATTATGAAGGAGTTGTCTGATTTGGTAGCACATTTCATGTTCTGTTTTTCTCATCTAAAAAAAAAATAATAACTACATAGCG
>LOJH01003611.1:9786-12286 GCA_001685095.1 Ellobius talpinus | reverse complement strand
TAATTTAAAGTAATGCCATTACTGTAACCATTCCAAATTCATTTGTCAAAGAGCCTGGAACATCATGTGATTTCAATCATGATAACAAGACAATGTGTTAATAATTCCAGGTTGGAGGAAGGCATTTGAAAACTTGTTTACCTGTTTATTCTTAGTTACCATATGCAAGAAGGATTTATGAGCCCGTCCCATTTTTCTTTGCAGCCGAGTGTGTGTGGAAGCTTCCAGGAGCTGAGGAAGGGTCTGGGAGCTTGTGTGCAAGTGTGCCAGGTTCAGGTGTGAGCGCACACAGCCAGCCCTTGGCTGTCAGAGATGTTTTAGGATTTAGTTTGCTGGACTGTCCTGGCCTCAGGTTCTCAGGACAGAAGTGCCTAAGTGCCTTTTGGATGCCCAGAGGAAGGATATGCACATTGGCTGGCGCCCGGGATGGAGTCCCATTACGGCTTGCAAATATTAATATCATAAAGTTAAATATTGTTTTCAGGGATCCCGGTTTCAGTTTTATGTAGTAATTCTTTCAGCTAATTGTTTTCCTGCACCCTGATCCCATAATTAGGGCCTGACTAATTATCTAATTACTAGGTAGCAGAAGGGCAGGTTGATGGCGACATTTTCGCCATCTTTCAAAAGCGCCGTTATCCTTGTGAAAGTCGCGGCTTCCTCTGGCTGCAGGCAGCTGCGCAGCCCCGAACGTGTGCCCACCATCCACATTTGTCAACCTGTTCATTACAGGGGTGAATTTGACACATCAGAAATGTCCCTTTGACAGGAAAGTTTATCCTGGAATGAAAACTGAAGCAAAAGAAAGAAAACCAAAGAAAGATGAAAGTGTAATTTATATTCTCAGATTTGCAATTGTAGTCTTGTCTTAAAGGCAGGATATATGTCAGCTCCTTGGGAGCTTGGGAGATGTTCACTCCGGGAGCCTCGGGGCTCCATGCAGGACTGTTCAGAGAGCATAGAAGGCCTTGTTCATTTCACAACCCAGTAGGGCTTTCAGACAGAATCCTTGTCACTCCTGGCTGGCTGGTGGCAGACAGCACAAACTTCAACATCCTGGGAGAAATTAACCCATAAAATCCAAGGTACCCGGGACTCTGACATTTGGCCACTGCAAACATCAGGTTACCAACATGCTGGTTCATCTGTGACCAATTTTGTTTAATCCCCGCATTTTAATGATTGCCACCTTTTGTTCTCTTTCCGATTTTTACTGCACTGGAAAGCCAGGCCCCCACTTCCCCGCCCCCTGATTTTTAGGGCAGGGTTGGAGGGCAGGGTGAGTGGGCCCAAGAATGTTTTCATATTTATCTCAATGCGGCCAGGTATTCTGAGGTTGATCTCTCAGTTTCTCAGCATTGGCTGCTGGCCTCCAAAGGGAGGCAACCCTTCTAGACTATCAGAGTAACTCACACACCGCACACCTCGCTAAACGGAGGAGCGCAGAATCATTATCAACTACAACCCCAACCAAATATGATTTTATATTCAATTGACTTGGTGTGGATAAATCTATGTTTGCACAATAAATGCATCTGTCAAGATTTTTTTAAAATGCTCTAAGCTAGATTTTCATTAATGAAAGATTAATTGGCATTAAACACGCAGAGATCTCTATCCATAATCAGCAGCAAATAAGCTGGTTAATGAGTTTCTATGCCCATATACATCTTTCTGAATCAATGTTTTCAACTGAGACCGTTGCTGAGTGGTTAGAAGAAGCTGGAGAGAGAACTCGCATGAAATGCATTCCATTTGCCAGGCTGACGTCTGCCTCAGCACTATTGGCATCTCTGGATGCAGTCATTGATGCATCTATGATGACTGCATAAAATGTGTTTAATTGGCATGAAAGGCACTCACTGAAGGCTGCTGGGGTTTCCATTATCCGGGTGGACATCTTATTTACTTTGTTGGATCCTGGGAACAAGATGAAAGCAGAGGAGAATGGAGAACGGGGATGCGGGCTGGCCTTGAAAAGGGTGGGGTTTGTGGCTGGTGGGGGTGGCAGCTTCACAATCGCCCAGACATGCAAAAATGCAGCTCCCCAATACCCTTTTCTCCCTCCACCCCCAGGCGCGCGCCAGTGGAACTTTTCCTACTTAGGATCTGCAGAACAACGCTCACCCGGTGCGGCCTGGGCAAGCACTGCAGGCCCTCACGTTTCAGAGACTGCGGTTTTTATACAGCCCTTCTTCAGTAGAGCTCCAAAGCTGGGTGAATGAGAGAGTGGCGTTTTTAATTGCGAATTTAGATAACCTCTTGGGGTTAAAGTGACGCTTCTCGTGCCTTCTTCATTTCTCTGTCACCCCTCTGGACACCGTCCTTGTCCTGGCACTGTTCCTTCTGACGATTTCTGTGGTTACCAGCTCAAATGCTCATGTCACTCTTTCTTTCTTTTTTTTTTTTAAAAAAATTAATTATTTTGTATACAACATTCTGTCTGTGTGTATGCCTGAAGGCCAGAAGAGGGCACCTGACCTCATTACAGATGGTTGTG
>LOJH01003610.1:12199-27267 GCA_001685095.1 Ellobius talpinus | reverse complement strand
AGACAGACAGACAGACAGACAGACAGACAGACAGACAGATAGATAAAGAGTGACCATAAGAACATGACACAATGAACTGGCTGTGGGGACACAGGTGCAGGATTAGCACTGGAAGGTCTGAAGCAGAAGGATCATGCCTTCCCAACCAGTTTGGCCTACTTAATGAGATCCTGTCTCAAAACAAATCAAAAAAAAAAGTGAAGGAAAAGTAAGAGAAGAGAAAACAAACAGTAAGGGAGATGTGTATTAACAGTCTCAACTTGAGAGTGAAGAGGAAATTGCTGGCAGGGGCTTTTCCTTCCTTTATGGAGTCCAATTATTCCCATCAAGCCTCAGGTCAGACGACTATCACAGGATGAAAACAAATGCCTTTTCTTTTTCCCTGTGAAAGGGGACCCCAGATGAGACCCTTGCCGAGGAGCCGACAGGCTATCTCACTTGCATGGCTCATTCCAGCATGGCTCAGTAACACCTGGTGAAATTCCCCATGGTGCTACCCACAGAGTTCCCACCAGAGACCCCAGAACCCCCATATTCCCATTCTGTGGTGAGTCACTTGATAATTTCTCAGAAACCTGGAATGCTAAGACCTCAGTGCACAAACACCGTGCCCCAAATTCTCTCGTGAACCAAGACTGAAGAGCACCATCCTAAATCCTGGTATTTTTTTAACACTCCCTGAATTTTTTCTTCAATTCAACACACCATCATTCTCTTTCGTGTGGGAACACTAAAATTCAGGAGCCATCCATTTCTTAGGTCTTTTGCTTTTTCTTTTCTTTTTTCCCCCACATATATTGTCAGACGTAACTCTCTGACATGATTTTCCAGAACAATGGGTACGGTTCATGTCCATTGGTATTCTACAGCTCTTCTATGGGAGTTCCTCTCTCAGCATCTGCTCCTCCCCTGACACCCACTGCCTGATATTTACACACTGTGCACCAAGAGCCATCCAGGACCCATCCCGCCCTGCAACATCTGCATTGTCAAACGAGGAACTCAGAGAACTCAGTTAACGCCCTTGTGTCCCAGAGAATATCTGTGTCTCCAAGTTTTCTGATGTATTCTTTTTCTTTTCTTCTTTACTTTGTTTTGCTTTATTTTTAAGACTGATTTACTTTTATTTTGCACGTATGAGTGTTGCTTGCATGTGTGATAGTGCGCCATGTGTCTGCAGTGTAGAGGAAGCCAGAAAATGGCACTGGATCCCCAGGAACTAGAGTTACAGATGGTGTGAGCTGCCATGTCAGTGGTAGAAAACAAACCCAGGTTTTCTGTGAGAGCAGCCAGTGCTCTTAATTACTCCAGCCCCTTGGCTTTGCTGTCCTAATCCTCCTGCTCTGTATGTATGTTTTTCTTCAACTTTGTCAGAGCACTCACACGTACACACACACACACACACACATACACACACACACATACGGTCCACCAAGGAGGTTGTTAGAACTTAGAAGGTTTGTATCTTGGCTTGCGAGTAAACTGTAAGGTGTCTTTTCTTGTGCCTCAGGCAGGAGGTCAGAGAAGATGAAAATTATGTAGATAAAGAATCTAACCACAAATCCCTTGGGGCCTTGGGCAGAGCAGAACGGTGCCGCAAAAACTTCCAACACTCCTTCACAGTGGCCATAGGTGGCTTTGGTGGCGGTAGCTGATACAATAGACAATTTTATATGTCATTATTTTCAACCAGTTTTGATGCATCACATTATTCTAGTCACAAAGCACATCCTCTTCTTCCTGTTTACAGAAAGAAGAAGAGGAAGAAAGCAATGACCCAAAATCCCAAATCCCAACACACATTAAAATTTGCCTTGACTAGCCAGGCGGTGGTGGCACACGCCTTTAATCCCAGCATTTGGGAGGCAGAGAGAGGCAGGTGATCTCTGTAAGTTTGAGGCCAGCCTGGTCTATAAGAGCTAGTTCCAGGCAGAGAAACCCTGTCTCGAAAAACCAAAAAATAAAAAAATACAAATAAAAATAAATTGCATTGACCCTTCTTTCAGGAAACTCATTAAACATTAATGTGCCTTTGTTTTTAGCCCTGGGAGAAACATACACACACAGCAACGCCTCCCATTGGTGATGCGCTGAATTCTTGATTGAAGTCTGGAGAAGCTAAATCTTGCTGTCTTCCAGAACATGCTGCACGGTGCTTGTCACTGATTACAGGAGTTTTCTGAGCTACTTAGCTTTGCAGATAGTAGCAGAGACTAGAACACACCCCAGAGGAAGGCCTCAGGAAAGCGGGGGCCTAAAGACATCAGCAATTCCTTGCTAGAATGGGGTTGGAAGGAATGAAAATTCATCAAAATCTTTCAGGCTGAACCAACTCTTCCCATTAACTCTGAAATCAAATTGGTGCCTGGAGATAAGCTCCCTCCCTAGGTAGTCTTCATTAGAAAGAAGAGCGGTGCTCCCCCAGTAATTAGAGATAATTGCTCATGCTGAGCTATTTGAGTGCAATTATATTCATTAAATCATCTTCACTCCAACCAAGGTACCTAGGAAAGCCCGGATTCTTATGTCATTCATCGACACAAATATCAAGTTGTAAGCTTCACGGATGACAAAGACAAACCAAACATCCAGCACAGCAAGCTAACTTTGGTAGTCGTAAAACATGGGGCCCAGACCAGGGCCTTGGAGAGTCTGTCTTCGCATGTCTCTGCTGCTCTGAGGTTGTTTTCAAGTACTTCCCAGCTCTCTGCCTTCATCTAAATTCTGTTCACATTTATAGAAAACAATTTCATGTAAATAGAATTAAAGCCTTTTTTCTATAATGAGTATCTGTATATTTCCTAACTCCTTTTTAATTGAGGACTAACATGATAGGTTGAATTATATGATCATAAAATAAGAAACAATCTTTTAGTAATAGTAAATGCAGAATAATGAGCAAATATACTTTTTGTTTTGTTTTGTTTTGTTTTAAATGACCTCAGAAACTCACTTAAATCAACATGGGAAAGCCTTCCCTGAATTTCTTATCAATGCTGTACTTATCTCTAGGAGCAAAGACATGAGCAATGAACTAAACTGCCAGCAACACCTTCTTTTTTTTTTTAGCGTTTTGGCATCTTAGCATTTTCAAATGCAGAGGGGAATCCCAGGATTAATGAGGCAGGAAGTCCTGAGGCAGTTGTAACCTACACATCTTCACAGCACAGAGTTAAAGAGGTAAAACAATCTCCAAATGGAAGGAGGGGTGAGATTCAGCGCTCATCAATTCACGAAGTCCTGTGGACTCACTTTGCGGACTGGCCTGACATCTGGGATTGTCCTGACACCGGATTTATTGGCTTCCTGGGGTTTCACATTTGGAACATAAATTATGCCATAATCACTCCAATGCCAGCTAGGCATTCTGGGTCCATTCATCAAGCTTTAAGTATCACAACGAAACCACAGAATGGTCGCCAAGCCTGTAACCCACAACCCCAGAGCAGCGGAGAGCTCGCCATCGGCCCCAGCATGCCACCCCCATAATTACCACACACAGAAGCCGCGTGGATAAAGCACAGCATGTTAGTCCTTCCTACCAAAGACCTGCAGTGCAGGAGAGATCGAGGAAGGGGCCATCTCAGGATTCTAAAACTGCATGACCAGGAAAACTACCAAAAAATGTGCGGTGACATTTCTAGATAGACTTCTGTCATATAGTGAATGAAGAATATGTCCAAACTGAAGGAAGTTTGAACTATGTTAACTCCATAAGACGGCAGCAACAGCCACATCTCTGTCACATTTTATTTTTGTCCCTGGAAGACTGTAAAGCTGTGATGCTAAGTCTACTAGGCCACAAGTGTGAACAGTCTCTTGGGCGTCTCTGGCTGAGCTACAGTCTTGGTCACAGGCCACTCCTGCCTGGATCAGAGCCACTCTTTTGTCTCCGCCTCTAGTCTCTCATTTACGTGGCAACCTCACAGCCTGCTGTCAGACTAGCTTCCAAAAATTCCCTTTATTCAGTTTCCTTCTCCCTGTAGTACACAGTGGCTCCCCATTGCTTTTCCTAAACCCTTACCCAGTATTCCAAAGTGATCTTTCTCACCCCTGCTCCACAAACAAAAGCACCTCCAGACCCAACTGCCACTCCAGGGAAGAGCTCTGAGTACTTGTTTGTTTTGTGGGAACATGGCACCCTTTGTGCATGTGGAATTCCTGTGTCTGTGTGAGGCATGCACACAGGGTCCCCTTTCTGGTTGACCATATCATAGCCTTCTGGCCTCCTCCTGCAACTTGGCTCACAGCCAGGAATTTGAATATCTTCATCTCCCCTGTTAACGCCTCTCTCTGGACTCCAGCTGACGTCACATTACACACTCAAGCAAGTGACCCTGTAATGCATCATTTACCGGTGTCGCCTGCTGCAGAACTGCAACTCCGCCTGACACACAACCTGTGTCCCTCAGCATAGGTACTATGTCGGGGACATAAAAGTCACTGGTTGCTTAAAGCCCATGCCTGAGACACCATGTCATTTAGTCTACATATCTATTAATTTTGAAGCTTTGTGTTCTAGAATGAGTGAAATGATCTTAACCAACTCTGTGAAACCTTGCTTGAAAAGATGGCTCGGTGCCATCATGTGAATGCACCCAAATCTTTCACCTTTGCAGTCTCCTACCTTGGGTGTTTATACTGAAATCTACATGTCCAAAAGCAAAGGGAAATGACATCATCGCCACTGTTTCCAGGGATCGTAAAGGAGGTGCATTTCTGTATCCTGCATTCTAATTTCTAGCCTGTGTAGAATTTTTCATCTGTCCTGGCACTCTCCGAGCAGGGAAGGAAAGTAACATCACAGAGAATCGAAACCCATTCTCAGCCTTGGGTCCCGAGCCCCTTTGGAAATTCCCACCAGCTCTGCCCTGTTTGCCTCCCTTCCCTCCCATGATCCCTGCAGCTGGCTGCCCTTGGATTTTCTTCATTTTTTTCCTTCAGAGACTGCCCCTGTATCTTAAAATCCTATTTGCCTCTCCCCGATCTGAGGGGGGGCTCTCTCAGCCTGTCAGCCATCAATCAGTCCAAGAGGGGAAAGAGGCAGAAGGGACGACTCTGCATGTGACCCATAAGCACCTAGCACAAGTCTTCTTAGCAGGGATCTGTGCCAAGGGCCAAGCTAAAGATGAATCATCACCTGGTTTAGAGGCAGCTTTTAGATAAGGTCAGCGCTCCAGACCCAGGGGCACTCTCCAGATAAGGACAGGTGGAGAGCAGGAAGCCTTGCTGGGCAGAGGGGGCGGGAGGAGGGGTCCATACTGCAGAGTTTAGAGAGGAAGCTGCTGGACTGGCGGACTGCAGACCTCTGACCAGCCAGCAATGTATTCCAACACCGATCCAGGCCACCTTCCCACGGCACAGAGGGGAAGTCATCCGTGTGTCCCTCTGATCAGGACAGATTCCGCCATCAGCTCCAAACATGTTTTATCTTCACACACGGATTCTCCCCCTATTCCTTATCAAGTGAACGGAGAGTGAATGTGGATTCTGAGCTGGTTTGTTGACACATTCATCTGTTTATCCCAGGTGCCTGAAGCCAGTGGCCAATCATCTATTTGTAGTTAGATTAGATCACAGAGCTCAAACTCCATCAATAGAAACATCCCACATCTTCCATAAGCCTACATCCCACATCTTCCATAAGCCTACATCTTCCTGAAAGTCAACACAGATTCTCTCCAATTACCAGCTGCAGAACAATGACCGCCCAGCTTTTGAGTGTGTATTGTGGGGTGTTATCTGGCAAAGATTCCTGGTAATAGAAAGGGTTGTTTGGTCTCAGTTTCTCCAAGCCATTAAAGAGGTGGCTAACTCTTTATCTTCTAATTATTTGCTAATTATTTGCTTAATCAGAAAGCCCATGGCGATAACCTCAGTGGTTAGTGGAGGAGACAGAGGCAAGAGTTTCTCTCTATTATTAATCAAGAGCCATGGTTGATAGCGTCGGTGAGGCATAAAGCTCATGGCTACAACGTCAATCATTAGACACCCCTAGATAAGGTGGGGGGCAAAGTCAGATCTCGGAAGGACCTGGGAGCTCTTCCAGGGAATAATTAACACCCACGAGGTTTGAAAAGCCTGGAGCTGGAAGCCAGAATGGCACGGAAGGGGTGACTGAGTTTGAAATCTCACTTCAGTGCGCTGAGCCAAGCCTTGGGTTCAAGTGCAAACATTGTAAACAAACAATCATAATAAAACAAGTAACTAAGAGATGTTTTGTCCCCTTGCTTGACTAAAAGATGTTTTGTCCCCCTACCTGCCTAATGACTTGCACCTGACATTCTCAAACTTCTTTGAGTCTTAACTAGCACATGGTAGTACAGAGAGCCGGTCCAAGCTCCTGGCTCCTCAAAACTGCCTTATCTGTTTTTACTCATTACTCAGTCCAAAAGAACAAACAGATTTCACACAGGCCTGGGAGCCTGATGCCCTTATCCCCACAAGGGGCCCACATGCCCTGCCAATACTCACCCCTCGGCTATCTGGGCCTACATGTACTTACGGGTGATATCTACTTCATGACAACAGGTCCTTAGAAGAACCCACATATGCTTTCTAAGAGGGCCTGGACAGTTTGGCAGGGCACTGGTGATCTAGAGAATGTTCTAGAAGGGGCTGTGTCATATTGACCTTAAGCGTCCTTTGCCCAGCTTGAGGAGAGCCAGGATAGGAGGGATGGGGCTGGGGATAGGGCAGTTACTCAAATTCATCAGCAGCATGGCAAGAAGAATGCCCACCAGCCAGAGAACCTAAGCAAGTTGGAGGGTCTGAGTGTTAAGACAGAGGCAGAGGTCCCACATACATCAACTAGAAGACACTTAGTTCAGTGGTGATCACCTGTGGTGGTTTGAAAAGGAATGGGCCCTATAGGCTCATAGATTTGAGGGCTTGGTCACCAGGGAGTGGGACTATTAGGAGGTGTGACCTTGTTGTAGTAGATGTGGCCTTGTTGTAAGAAGTATGTCATTGGGGGTGGGCTTTGAGGTTTCAAATGTTCGAGCCAGGCCCATTATCCACCCCCCTGCACCTTTTCCTGTCGCCTGTAGATACAGATGTAGAACTCTCAGCTCCTTCTCCAGCATCATGTCTGCCAGCACGCTGCCATGTCCCACTATGACGATAATGGACTGAACCTCTAAACTGTAAGCCAGTCCCAATTAAATGTTTTCCATTATAAGAGTTTTTGTGGTCATGGTGCCTCTCCACAGCAACGGTACATTGACTAAGACATCACCCACAGTATTTGCCTCCAGTTGCTTATAATCAGCTGTATTCCAATTGTTCTTACATAGGGGTGATATGTAACACAACTTTCAGAACCATTCATTCATTCTTTACTGACTACACTGAGCTAATTTTGCTGTCAACTTGACACAACCTGGAGTCCCCTGGGAAGAGGGAATCTCTCTTGAGGAATTGCCTCTGTCAGATTGGCCTGTGTCTGTGGGCTTTGCCTTGATTAACTGATATGAAGAACCCAGCTCATTGTGGAGGGTACCATCCCTAGGGCGGAGGTCCTGCACTGTGTAAGAAAGCTAGCTGGGAGATCTGGAGAGCAAGTCAGTAAGTGATGTTCCTCCAAGGTCCCTGCTTGCAGATCCGGGCCTTGAGTTTTGACCTTTACTTCCTGAAGTGTGAATCTATTTAGTCTTAACAATAAAAACCTGGAGTCAGATATCAAGGCTGAGAGCTGAAAGATCAGAGAAGCAGAGCAGCCAGCCACCAGAGATTCCTTACCGCATGAGTCCTTAGACCGAATGGGGGGTCCTGTCTCTACAAACCCTCAGACAGAATGGAGGATGTCCTGTCTTTATGGATCCTCAGACCAAAAAGGGGGCCACGATCCTGTCTCCACCTCCCTAGTGCTGGGATTAAAGGCATGTGTCACCACTGCCTAGCCTCTATGGTTAACTAGTGGCTAGCTCCATCCTCTGGTCTCCAGGCAAGCTTTATTGTCAGAACACAAACAAAATATCACACAACAACTTCCCTCAGTCATTGACTTGTGACCTAGAAGACCTGAAGTGTGAGTTGAATAATCCCTTCCCTTCCTTACGTTGATTTTGGTCGTGGTGTTTATCACAACAAGAGCAAGACAACTAGAACACCTTGATAGCCCCATCTCTTGTGAGATACCCCCAATATCCCCACTGGGCCAGGGTCATCTAGTGTGTTTTTTGTGCAGTTCCTTGAAGATGGATATTGGCAAGAAGTGACTTGCAGGAGTGAGGCTTCAAGAAGCCAGCTGAATGGACACCCAGGGGAGAGCCGTAAGACACGGAGCTTTCTCTGGAGAGGCATGAAAGGCTCACCTCCCAGTAGGCACCCGGAAAGGTAGTGCCATACATGCCAGTTTGTCATCAGATGGGAGGATTCCTTCAAGAATCAATGACAACCCTGACTGCTGGAATAACAGGCGTCCTCGTGTGTTGCTGGAATGTGTGGGATATAAACTTGTCCATCACACAGGGCTGGAGAGATGACTCCATGGTTAAAAGCACTGGCTGCTCTTGCAGAGGACCCAGGTTCAGTTCCCAGCACCCACACTATGTCTCACAACCAATTGAAACTCTAGTTCTAGGGAATATGACACCCTCCTCTGGGGGCACTGTACCCACATGGTACACAAACATACATGTAGGCAAACACTCATACACATAAAATAAATAATAGATGAATCTATAAATTGGTCCATCTAATTTGGAAAACAGTTTGATATTATTTAATAAAGTGGGACACAGATTCTCGGACCCACCCATTCTACTTTCAACATATATCTTACAGTTGTGTGCTCATGTCTACTCCAGTAAAGAGCTGAAAAGAGGTGTTGATGACACACAGCTATCGTCCCAGCACTCAGGAGGCAGAGGCAGCTGGATCTCATTCTAGTTCAAGACCAGCCTGGTCTACATAGAGAGTTACATATCTACATAGTGAGACCCTGTCTCAAAAATTTTTTTATGAATGCAAGTTTATGTAAAAAGAATTGCTTCATGTGTACTTCCAGTTTAGCATGAACTTGGACCACACTTTCTCATCTTTCCTTCTGTAATAGCTGAAAGGGGGTTGATCACAAGAATGTAGAATGAATCTTATTATCTCACCCAATGAGGGGTGTGGTCAGACATGGAGACTTGGGCAATGCACACAGCAGCCTATGGTAACTTTTAAATGTAATGACAAGCACAGTTAAACAAATCTAGTGGGTTCCCCAGCCAGCAAAGCTCCTTGCCTTGTCTTGGGTCTTTCCTTCTCCAGGGACCAAATATCTTTCCTAGTGTGTTTGGTTTTGTTGTTAAAATACCAAAATATGATTATTGTTTGGAAATCTGTAAACAAACAAAAAAATGAGGCTGCTTCCATGCCCCCATCGCAGGTAACATAAAATTATGCTAAAATCAAGCCAACAACTTCAAGTTGGCTTTTGAGCTAATTAAAGGCCTTTCTTCTTTTCATTTATTCCTCCCCCCAATTTTGAGGAAGAGTCACATGTAGCTCAGACTACATGCAATCACAGACCTATATAGACCCACTGTTGTGAAACTCCTTTCCCTAGATGTGGGCTTGGAATGCAATGGAAAAGGAAAAAGAAAGAAAATATGGTCTGAACATTTCCAGAATCTGGAGCCTGTGTGTAGGTGATGGCTGGGTGGATTTGATGAAAATGGGAAGGAAAATAAATAGGAAGCCATAGAATCTTCTGGAATAAAATGCATTTGAGTCTTAACTGGGTGTCATACCCACTCTGATGTTTAGCTCTATGACTTTGTTAGTTGTCCTTTCTAAGTCCTGGGTTTTCATCTATAAAAGTCAGTCATGTATCAATACCTATTTGATATGGAGCTTGTAACAATTTAATTATATAAACTATGAGAAACACAGAGTAAATAAAAGCACACATATGACAAATATTTACTATACATTAGCTGTCAGATGGACCATCAATATTTGGCAAATGTTCTTTGTTTTGTTTGGTTTCGTCTTAACATTTTTGAGATGAGGTCTCATTATGTTACCCAGGCTGAACTTTAAGGCATCTTCCTGCCTCAGCTGCCCCAGCCTCCTACTTAAAGGGACTATAGGTGCTTGTCACCAAGCCTAGCTTTGTTCTTTTTTTTTAGCGTTGTTCATCTTAATAGTGATTAAGATGCGTGAGGGTCCGTGAGTAGCACTGAAATCGCTTTGCAGTCAGCCATCTGTTCCGGATACAAGAAAAATATCCCTCCTCCAAAAGGAAGAGTTCCCTTTAAGAAGCATTCGGCTAGGAGGCAGCTTGGAAATTACCTGAGAGGCAAAGGCTCACTGTGCAGAGCTGGGCCCCATCAGTCTCTCTTTCAAATTACTTTTCTGTGTCTCAAAAGAGAAAGGAAAACCCAGGAAAGTGGGTGGCGGGGTATTAGAGGCTGACCAGGGGGCAGAGAGCAGAAGAGCTTTTGCCGCCCTGTGTGAAACAGAAACAGGTATTACAAAAGTAGCATGGTTGAACCGAGGTGACGCCACACGGATAAAGGAAAGCATTAATGGGTGGGTGCCTGCGGGAATCAGGGAGTGGTGGAGAGAGCCTTTGTACCAGAGGATGCCACTTTTGCTTCAAATTTAGTCTTTGTTTTCCAAATAAATCTTTACTATTCCCACTAAGCGTTGAAAGCCTCGGCTAAGAATGTCCCTTAAGTTTCATGAATGTATTTGAGTGTCTTAGTGAGGCACCTGTCACTCTAATAACCATTACCCGGTTGAGAAATGACTCTTTGAACGTAGGATCTGTGTTTTAGGCAGGCTTTCTCTTGAGAGGCTGGCGCAGTATGTATGAATTCCACAACAAAGTGAGGAGTTAAGTTGAATATTAATAATTCTGCAAAGTGTGTGATAAATTTACACGAACAGCAAACAGCAGGGCAGACAAAGGCAAGGGATGCGTTTCAGCCAACGCCTTTGTGGAAAACCAAACCATGGGCAAAGCCCTGCTTAGACGACTGAATTAAAGTCACAGGGGCCAAGACGAAGCGAGAGATTCTTTCATTTGAACGTAGAGTGAAAGGATCCAGATACAAAAGGCGGTAGGCAGTTTGGAAGCATTAGCGACTTGTGAGGAGGAGCAGTTAAAAGGAGGTGTAAATGCATCCTGTGGTAGAAGAGCAAATGCATCAGGATGAGCGTGTGATACGGGCTGTACACAACAATCACACGGAACTCACCAACTCTGCTGTAGTTCTGTCTTAGTTACTTTTCTACTTCTGTGGCCAAGGCGACTTATAGAAGAAGATTGAGCCTCATGGTTCCAGAAAGGTAGAGTCCAACATAGCGAGGAATGTAACAGCACGCAGGCAAGCATTACACTGGAGCAGTAGCGAAGATCCTCCATCTTGATCCACAAGCATGAGGCAGACAGAGAGCTAACTGGGAATGACTGGGCCTTTGAAACCTGTGACACACCTTCTCCAACAAGGCCACACCTCCTAATCCTTCACAAACAGTTCCACCAACTGGGAACTCAGCAATGAAATATATGAGCCTATCCAGGCCATTCTCGATCGAAACACCAAAAGTTCATTGGTGAGAGGCACCTGGCAGGTCCCATTCATGCTCCAAGGGAAGAGATCTTGCAAGGCAAGGCTAGACAGTGCTCTTCTAGGAGTTAGGAGTGGCAAATCTTGACCCCTCAGTCTCCAGACACAGGTCCCAAATTTGCCATCTCACAAGGCATAGTAGTTAGAAATGTAGAAAGTAAGGCCTTGTCTTTGTTACTGACAAACTTCAAGATGTAAAACTTGGTGCACCTACCACAACCACCACAGGTAAATGTTTCCAGTTGCAGAACTGGATATGGAAAGGCCAAGGTGGTGAGCAGCATCCACTTCAGCGAAGGAACAGGAAGGAAAGATGGATTCCCAGAGGGCAGATCATTGTGAAAAGAACAACCAGAGAGCCAGCATTTTGGTCTTCCAACCCACCAGTCTCTAGGAATACTTTAAATGAGAGAGAGAGAGAGAGAGAGAGAGAGAGAGAGATGGCACATCCAGCTTTTAAAAGCTGCCTAGCACATGCCTACAGGGGGTTGATGGGGCTTTGTCATACGCAGATGACGGGGTTTACGCATGCACACAAGGGCTTAGCTGAGTCATACGTGGATGATGTAATCCCTGCCACACGTGGGTCGCCTGGGGGCATTAGGCACTTCTGCCTGAGGGCTTGTCTGCACATGCATGGCCCTAGAACCCAGAAGTATCAGCCTTACTGTGGCTGAAATCATTATAGTAACTACTACCCCTCTTTCCCCCTCCCCCCACACTTTCTCTCTGATTCTCTCTCCTCTCCCTGCCTCCCCCTTCCCCCTTCTCTTTCCCCTCCATAACCCACTAAATAAACTCTATACCCCTGCTCTCTCTACATGGCGTATCTGTCTCCCACTGAGGCCTCAAGCTACCCGCCAGGGGACCTGCCGAGGACTTGGCTGCCCCTCTCGGAACTAACCTCGGGTCACTTACGTGTCTTTATAGATGATAACAACAGGTTAGAGACTTCTTGTTTTACAGATCTCTTAGATACAGTAATTAAAACATAAAACAAACTTCACCCCTCACATCTGCTTTAAAACTCATATTGAAGTGCAGACTCCCAAAAGGCCACAAGGAGCTTGTCATATACCATCCAAATAAGGCCAGTGTGGTGGCACAGCTAATGAAACCGCACCCCGGTGTCCCTCTCATTAACAAATGCTTAATACCTGGCTCATTGAAGACCAGTTTACTAGATTTCTGAAATGAACTTTACTCCCCTGTCCTCCATGAAGGACAATGAAATACAAACGTGAGTCCCGGGGAAGATCACCAGAATTGTAATGGGGCGGGAAATCATTTGAACACATGAATATAGAAACAATTCTGTATTATTCTGTGTGTAATACATAAACAGTTACACACACTTAACCCGAAACTGTCTCACTGGGAGAATGACGCCCCTCAACTATTTAATAGTCACAAGTAAATGAGGACAGATTTATACTCCGCTGTTTCAGGAAGACAAGTAGAAGCATTGAAACATCTGAGAGACACCTCAGCAGCTCATCACTGTCCGTTCCTGGACCATACTGAACTAGACCGCACCGGAAGCACTCGGCTCATCAGGAATGGTGAAGAAGGAACACGCCTTGGGGAAATAACCAGATGCCAAGGCTGAACCTGGGAGAGAAAATTCCAGAAGCCTGTGAATAGGGGGCTCTTTTCTTCAAAGCAGTCACACGTTAACAAGAAAATCGATTCCTGGTCTTTCTGTCAATTGTTTTGTTACTCTGTGTGATATAATATATAGACTGAGTTCCCCATTTGTTCTTTAATAAGTTGTATTAATTAATTTTTTGTTGCTGTTATACAACACCATGACCAAGGGAACTTAAAAGATTAATTTTGGTTTGTGGTTCTGGAGGAATAAGAATCCCTCGGGGCAGGGAGGCAGGGTAGCAGGCAGGCCTTCTCAAGGGCAAGCGTGAGATACAGAGAGAGAACAGGAAGCTTCTAAAAGCTCTCACTAGCAAAGGCCACCCCCAGTGCCGTACGTACTTCCTCCACCAAGTCCATACCACTTAAACCTCCCCAAACAGCACCACCGGGACCAAGTCTTCAAGTGTGCAATCTGCGGAAGACAGTTTCCATTCAAACCACCACCCACGCTGTCTCATCTGTGCACCACATGCATGCAACTCCTGTGGCCAGGAGCGGGCGCCAGATCCCCTAGAGCCCTTTGTGAGCTGCCGCGACAAAGCTGGGAACTAAACCTGGGTCTTTGGCAAGAGTAACCAGTGCTTCTAACCACTGAGCTGCCCTTCCGCCCACATTTTCAAACAGAGGCAAACACTGCTGTTTGCAATTCTGGCTTGGAAACAACCCCCCTTACTAGAAGGAAATGAGTTTCTTATTCTCCTGGGAACCAGCATACGCAGATAATTAGAATTCCAACTTCATTGATGCCCTGCAAGGTAGCACACATAAAAGAGAAACCAAAATAACAGGAGTGAAGCTCATAGAAAATGCTGACGACTTGCACCTGGCATTCTAGTCCTTGCTCCCGCCAATTAGGGAAGTGCGAAACACCTAGTTATAAAATGAAACTAGACAGATGAGGGTGGGTAATTAATGACTTCTTTGACATTAATGACAATAATTGTAGCTGTCACCGCAAATAGCGATGTCCCTTGGTGTCTCTATCAGCTATTGCGCATTTAATGAGATCACTAGAAAAGAAGGCTTGTCCCTGGATTCTTATATAAATAATGCTGCTCCAGATAAAAATATTTTTTTCATTAGTGTTGGCCTTGGGTTAAAAGTCTCCAAGGAAATGTCAGTGTTTACATGAATAATGCTCGTGTTGTGTAAATATAGGTTCTCCAAATGTTAAGCAAATTGCTATATTTTAATACTTTGCCTTGTGCTTTCACCACGAAGAATAAATGAACTTTCCTCTGTTTGGCACGAGAAACAGTATTGAAATAAAATTCAAATACAGTCTCCTGATCTTATCGGAAGAACACGGTCTCATTGTGTCTGTGTGAATACGTATTTGCTAATCTGTTGGTTTGCGTGTCTCCAGAAGCTGGGTAGACTCTTGTGCTGTGGCTGTGTTCTGTCCAGTCTTTTTAGCTAAAGGGATCAGGCACGTTTATAACCAACTGCGGCTGCATGCTGCTCACAGCCTTCTCTAAAACTGGGTCTTTCTTTCTCCCATGTTAATTTAGATTACACTGAGCCCAGGGCCAACCTAATTGGAAACTGTATTCCTCAGCAAGGATAATTTCTCAGAGATGGAGCCTTACAGCAGACAGTCACCTCCCACATGGCAGTGGACCTAAGTGGTGACTAAGACCCTGAGGGAAAGGACAAGTCTGTGGCTTCCTCTGGTTGACAGATCTGTCTTTTTAAAAATATTGTATTTAATATTTATCTATGCATATAATTTGTTTATGTCAGATCCCTCCCCATTCCTTCCCCTCCAATTCTCCTCCCAACTTCATTTCACTTCATGTTCTCTCTCTCTCTCTTTCTCTCTCTCTCTCTCTCTCTCTCTCTCTCTCT